>BJKM01000370.1:147500-395000 GCA_015082035.1 Chaenogobius annularis
GTCCTGTTTCCACCTACCCCTATCTCCGCCCACATCCCTGTACTTAGTTGCAATAAACACAATGACCGTGAGTGATACACATAAGGTTCAGTTGCCAATCTTCTAAAAAAAAAAAGAAAAAAAAAAGGAAAGTCTACTGCTTGCAAAGGTGAAATGTCACTATGAAGAGGCGGAGCTTATCTGTTTTGAACAGGAAATCAATGCTCAATATTGCGTTTTACAATAAATAAAATGTAAAAAGGTGTTGAAATTGTAGCACACTATGTCTAATCCATATCTCGACAATTTACTGCATGTCCTTCCCAAGTCTTGTCCCCCACTGTTCTGTCAAATAAAGCCTACGGGCCAAAAAATCCTTAAACAAGAAAACCTTTCTTCTTTTACTATTCATGGCTGTATAAATGCTTAAAATGTGTCAATGTCTGTGCTCATGGTTACTTCAAGATATTGTATTTTCAAACATTCTAAACAAACAACAACTTTTTTAGTCACTATTAATGTCATACACAGTTTTCACCATAAATTTGACATCAATGAATTGGAAAGGCTGCAAATATTAAAGGATACTTATGATTATATCAGTGAACATATACTACTCTCCCTCATCACATATTTATCATGTGAAATTCATCACAGTAACAATTGTAAGAGTCTCTTCTAGAATTGCAATTCATGTTTCCACTGGTTTTCTATTTGGGTAGGCTTACACTAGTACTTCCTCCCAGCTTGTAATAATGTGGGATTGAATTTCAATTATCCTGGAGCTCGCCCTTATATTTCATGTATGGCTGACCTCATTATTTAGTAACATTTTCTTCTCCATCTCCTCTGCATGTATGTGTGACGGTTATATGAGCTGCCTTCTGCCACAGACGCTGGGCTAATTTCTCATAGATCCAGCTTAATGGTTAGCGTGTGATTCTACAGTTATAAAGTCAATATTAGACAAAAACTGAATAATGGCAGTCGAGTCGTGCTTTAAAGGAGACATATTATGCTTTTTCCAGGTACTTAGTATAAAACTTCAACCTAGGAAGATCATTATTTGAAATGTTGTTCATTGTAAACTGCAATACTGATCTAAAACGTAATCATAGAAACCGGTCCATTGACTTCCTGGTCAAAACTGCTGAACTGATAAACCCCGCCCCCTCATAGTGACAATTCAATGTCAAGAAGCCTATTTTCATATTCTATATATTTTTATTGTTGAAATGTGGCTAGATGACATTTTGAAACCAAATAGTTATCACTCTGGGTTTTAATTTTTCAAATAATTACAACAAAGCACAGGTTTATGGGTGGAGATAGGGGGTAGGAGAAAGCAGGAATTTTCTGAGCACTCGAGCCTCAGCTGCAGGACAATGATCAAAAACATTTGGTTCCGATGGTGTGGTAACTCCTTCCACCTCCTTCTAGTCGTCCTGGTTAGCTTAGTCTAGCCTGACATGGTAGGTGTGTTTTTGCACTTGAAAAGGTCAATTAATTAAATAAAAAAGGGGAAATGTGGTCCTGATTGGAGCTGAGCTCTTCGTCTGTGATTACATTTGGTCACATTTTTGACTGAGATCACTCGCAGATGCAGCGGTGCGATTCCCTCTGCGACCCAAGATTCCAAAATGTCTTGTCTTTGTTCTTAGCTGGTTTTATTTTGAATAATTTCTCACATGCAACCTACAATCCACGCTTTCAAACTACCAGCACACAAGATGTTCCCTCTTGAGCAGCCATATTTCCTCGCAAATAATTGTGCGGTGGACTCCCGGTTTTAAGAAATCAAATTAGTAATCTAGTTTATGCAAATTGATAGGACGGCAGGGCATACAACTCCCAAATATACGTCCAAACGTTCAAACCTATGGGCAAATTCAAGCAGTTAGACGGATTCAAGAAGAAATATGTTGTATATCTTTTGTCAGTATTGCACTAAAATCCAGAGTGCACATAACTCCCCTCTCCTAATGATGCAGCACTTTTGGCAAATTGACTAGTAAAAGTTTAAAACTCCACAAATTCATTGCTGCGCTTCATAATTGGGCCTCTAAAGTACGCCAGCCTATTTTACGATCATGTTGTCTTTGCCCACACAGTGACAGCGTCAGCTTTCCAACAGGCAGCTTTACATCTCTGTCAGCCCTATAAATTCAGATCATATAACAGTCTTCCCCTCCCCACACACACGCAGACGCACAAACACACACACACACACACACACACACACACACACATCCTTTCCCATCTCTCACTGTTGCGCAAACCGTTTAATTCTGCCCTCTTTCCATTATGTTAATTAAAAAGCATTGCTCACAGGGATGCGCTTGGTGCTCGATACTCCTACAAACAGCCCCGGCACACGTTCCCGTTCCAGTTGTATCCGGGACCCGCTGCTTTGAATCGGTGCCATTTCCGCCTTTATTACGCCATAAAACATGCTGTCTCGCTGGGAAGTTGTTGTCAGATTTGTCGGAATAACAAAAGAAAGAGGGGATTATTTTAGTCCGCAGATGGCGCTAAACCTGCCTGCTCTCTCTCACCTTGCTTAATTCCTTTGTTTAACACGCTATTGTACAAGACTCGCTTTTGGCGTCGGCAAAACTACTGTCTACTTATGTACATCCGTTTTATTCCAACAAAGTCTTCCTACTCTGCTGCAATAGTAATTCTCTTTTAAATGTGCGCTAAGAGCTATGAACATTTGTCAGAACCTGGATTGAAGCTTTTATTTATCATATTCTTTCTGTTCTGCAAAACCTCAAATCTTACAGCAGATTTCAGTGCACACAGCCTCATGTGTTGAAGGATGTTTCACTTGAAAGTAGAAATGTAATGGATCAAATCAATTTTGGTGACAGAAACATCACAGGTTTGAACAAAGGCAACAAAAGGTTTCATGTTTTTGGACAAAAGTGTATAAAATGTACTTCCAAAGAGAGACATTAAACTAAAGTATTGTACAGTCCAGGGGAACTTCAGAGTTCCATTTGGTCTGTGACGTTTCCTTACCTTGACTAGTTTCTGGAGTTCTCAATAAAAGAGATATTCATTAAAAGATTATTTTAGAGTAACAACATCCACTGTGTATCATTAAAGATGCACTGTGTTACTTTTCTGATGAGCTGCTGTCTCCATGGAGATGTGTGTGCTTCACCTGTTCCAAAAATACCTTAAAAAACATCCATTCAAACTGAACGGTGTGGCCTTTCCACAGATCTGACCTGTAACGTGTCTTGGGCTGTCACTGATGATTATTCTAGTAGTCGAAGAGTCAAAGGATTATTTCTATTCTACATTGTTCAATTTAAATTAAATACATTGTCAACCAAGTAATTTATGGTGACTGAAGACGTATTTATTTAAGTTATTGATGAAAATTGAAAATCAGAAATCAGGATTTTGATTTAATAAACACTGCTTTATGTGTTTCTTTATGTGCTTCATGTTCGATTAGGATTTTCAAGATGCAATTATTTTTATAGTCGACGAGTCACATTTACTTGATTTGTTGTTGCAGCCCTAAACGTGGCCTTGTCGTGCCAGCTTCTTTTCTCATGGATATTAATAAGTGTAATGCCATACTGTGGAACATCTTCTTTGAGACAAGTAAATACCCTCTTCCAAAAAAGCTACCGTGCATATTTAAATAACTTTTCAATTGAAATATTGATTGAAAGGGGAATTTAGTGAAATTAGATGACACATTTAATTCAAAATGTTGAGCTTTAATTGATTCCCAAATCACAATCATTACAACTGTGTGCCTGCATAGTAGAAGTCAATGTAGCCAAGAGCATATTTAAAGACAAAAACCATTTTAAAAAAAGCATATTTGTCCTTTAAAATATATTACTTCGCTTGACAAAATATTCGTATACAAGTTGATGAGCCTATCGCAGCAGTCACATGATAGATAGCACTTCCTGTGGTAAACCTATAGCTCATCCTCCCGAAGTCTCATCACGAGGCCACACAGCTGCAGTTGTTGATGCGGCTCCAAACATATGTATTTAGGCGCAGCGCTAATCGTCTCAGAGCTGGATCCAAAGGGAACATATGGAGATGGGGAAGTCATTGAGAGGACTGGCACATTGCACTTGGGCTGACATGATCACTCAGCCGGGGGAGGGCAGAAAGTGTGCTGCACCATTTGGGATTTTAAAACGTTCAGCGCCTCGTGAATTAGTGACATATTCAGAAGTGGAGGTTGGAGAAGTTATTGTGTGTACGAAATAGTGCTGTTACATCAGAATAAGTGAATACAAAGTTAAAATTAACCTGATAAATGATATACTATGGCTTTTCATTGCATTTTTCATTATATATACACATAGACACAGTAATCAGAGAAGTATTTACAGTAATGTTTCGTCTTCTGTGGATTTGTACGCAGGTAAGAATGAACAGGTTTGTGAGCAATCTGCGGTGTATCTACTGTATGCGTCTGTGTGTGTCCGTTTAAAGGTAGTGACCCGATCAAACATACAAATACTAATGGTAACACTGAGATTGTGGTGCACATACTGTAAGCAAAGTCACTTCCCACCATTATTGTGTTTCAAAGTCTAGAGTTTATTCGGTGCCTCACATTTGAATATACTGTAACCTTGTACAGCGCCTGAATATAATCATGCAAATGGTAGACCTAGAAAAAGAAGTCCCTCAGCTAATTATGCCTGTTTTGTACAGATTTTTGCAGTAGCTGTCTACTTAAATAAATGAAACGCTTCCTTATTTAGGCTATATGGAGTAAAATGCTTTGCTTGGATATGCATGTTTGACCACACAGCGATTGATCCAGAGCAGACATGGCGTCCAGCAGGGGGCGGCACTCATGATCCAGCTATGATGTGAGTTTAGCCAGGACCCTTTTGTCCCCCGAGCACAGCCCAGGACTGAGCTGGACTTCTGGAATACCTTGTCCAGCCTCTCCGTGCTCCAGCAGACGGACTAGAAAAAGAAGACCAAGTTGTTGTTTTTTTTTGTATATTTTAAATGATTAAATGTTGATGGTACATTAATTTCACAATTCGTAGTGTATTTTTGTGAATTTGTAGTTTGCTGAGAACAAGCCGAGTACTGTCAGTGTAAGTTAATAGAAGTTTTAAATTAGTGGCAGAAATCACCATAAGAAAAGTGTTTTTAATAGCCCGGGGTGTCATTTTCCTAATCACTCTCATTATCACAATTAAGTCATTTTTTTCATTTATTTCTTGGCGAAAATTACTTTTTTCAAACACATTTTTTCACCCAATGTTCCTGTTTTTTACAGATGAGTGTGCTGACGAAACCACTTTAACCAGCAGTGAATAGTGAAACCCTGAATAACAAAATATGATATGTTCTTTTATTATTAACATTCATTTGGAATCTCTTTGAAGAGAACTTCTTAAGAAATGCACAAATGTAGCTTGGAATAGTTTCTTCCTTTTAATTCTGAATTATATCAATACTAATGGTGATTGGCACCCTTAAAAATGGAATCCATATAAATGAAAAATGCTCTCAGCATTTCCCTCAGGCAGATTAAAAAACAAGATTACAAGATCTGGTGCATTGACGTTAACCATAAATACAAATACATCTTGCAATGCTTAGATGTCGTATGTTGTACTCGAAAATGTGAAGCTTTTTTTTTTAATCATTGAATTGACATCTGCTTTGTTACAAACAAATATACGCTGCCTGGTTTACTATACAGGTATTTAAACTGTACTTTTTGTTACACAAGTCATTATGTAGAACCATGAAACACATCAATAATGTTAAATGAATTAGCCAAAAATATATTTACAATCGCAAATCAGAAGCTTTTGTAACGTACATGCTTGGACAGCTATAATGATTTTGCTGAGCCCACAAAATAAAAATAACCAGCTTAATTTTTGTTTTTTTTTAACCACTTATCTTTTCTCTTCATTTGTGCTCCCTAGTGGCAGCTCTAGTTCTAATACACTTAATATGGTGTGGTTGTGTAATCTCATTATACATTGCCGCTACAACTTAACCACACTCAACCACAATGAGACCGCTATGAGAGAGTCAAAGTTTAAGCTTATTACTCCTCGGCGCGAATGTAATGCTCTTTTCTGCTGTAATGATAACGTTATTATTAAATGCGTGTCTTCGGTGTAAAACAGGATTGGCGGGCTGGAGGAAAAGGATGACATGACACTTACTGGACTCGCTGACCCTCTGCAGACTCAAGCTCTTTGTGGATAAAGGGTGTCATTGTGCTGCACTTTTGACAAGAACACCGAGTATGATAACATTACTTCTTGTCCTGTCCTTCTTGTCTCCAAAAGAAGTTAGAAGAGTTTGTAAAACTGGGGACATGGGGAAGCAAATATAGTAAAAGAAAGTGTAGTAGGAGAAGTACTATCTGGATATCATGTGATAGTGAAACAAAAGCTGTGCTGTACTTTTTAAAGTTACATTTAAACATTTTTCTAGTGTTTACTAGTTTGATCTAGACTGGTTTAGTCCTGGTCTAGTCTTCGTTTGCTCCAAGTTTAGTCTCAGTTTCGTCCTAGTTTTGGTATGTGTAAGTGTGAATTATTTGCATAACTTGGGTTTTCTATTTAAAATGTATTTTTCTTAGTTACTCCAGTGTGTTTAAATTTGCATTTGAGTTTGTGGCTGGTGAAGGTGAAAACACGGCCGAGTTGTACAATATTATCATCTGTTTTTGTTGTGATAATAAGAAGCTGTGTCTGTCATTAAAACAAAAGCGCTCTTTCAAATCTCACTATTAACTGTTTTCTTCCATTTTAAATGTTCCGCTGTGTTCGATTTGTATTATTTTATAAACAACATGCAAACTGAAGGTGTGATTATCTGGCCATAGAATTGACATTTTTTGCAAAACAACCAAGATTAAAATATACACTAAACACACAAAATAGTTAGTTATTTGTGACTTTCATGCTGAAAACTATTCCAGAAAACATAATTATAGAATGCGATCGCCATACTGCTGTTATATTTGGAAATGAGGCAAAACTCTTTATTTTACAAGATTATGACAGAATGCACAGAAAGATTTGTTTACCTAATTTTAAGCCTGATTTGTTAAAGTTTAAATCTAAAAATTGAGACAAAAATTATATTTTTAAGATTTTTTCCTTTTCACCCGCAGTGTCCCACCTTAAAGGTTAACTTTACTGGTGGGAGGTCCACCATCTGCTTGTCTCCATAGAGATGAGATTTCTTGGCCTGGAACGTTCCACAGTAATGCTTTAAAGGCACTGTATCTGATTTTTACTGTTCTAAAAATTTGTCATAACTAGTTCCTTTTAAAGTCCTTTCAGTGGTCCACATGTACTGTACACTTACCTAATGCCTGCTCAGTATCCTAATATTCACTGTGATGAGTTTTCACAACTCTCAAGCCAGATCGAGTTTTGCCATCACGGTAAAGATAAACATTAGCGTGCTAACAGCACCTTTCCTGCTTTGTGGAGATTAAAACGCTCAATAATTCGATGCAAAGAGTGCACAATGGACTCATTTTCACCCGAATATATGCTTTTACAATATATCTGTACTGTGGCAACACTGATTTTACTGTATTATATACACTGCATTATATTTATGGTTACAGCTACTTTTAAAAACATTTTTCTGTAAGTGGGGTAACTTGGCTTGGTAGCGTCACCTGTTTGTCTCCATGGAGATTTCGATTCAATGCCTTATAGTGGAACATCCCAGGCAAAGCAGGTGGGGTACTCTCTTGCATTGTGCGCCTTTTACTGTAAACTTGAACTTTTGCTTCATGTAAATTATGTTAAAAATATATGTTCTTTGTTAGTGTTATGGTTTTCTATAGTTTTATTGAACAATCAGGCCACCCAGACCACATTTATGCATTTGTTGCTTCCATGTTCTACAAAGTGACTCTCTGATTGTTCACAATAACTCTAAAACCTAGTGCTGTGCTGTTGTTGCAGAAGTGTTCTTGAGTTGAAGTTACCTGTAGCATTGCAATAGTAAAATCAGGCAATTCCACTTCCACAAGAAACATGTTTTAAATCTCAAGTTTGACATGCTCCGACAGTTCAGGCGCGATGAAATACTTGACAGGCAATCTGCACTGAGGATACTATTTTCCCATTTAGACATCACTAGCCGGGAAGCGTTTGAGGACAAGCGAAATGCGAAGTTACTCTTTCTAGAGAAAATATTATCCCCAAAGACCTGACCGGTGGCGTCTGAACCCCTCTGAACCTTACTAAAGCCTGCAAAGGAGAGGCTGCGACAGGGTTAAGAAGGCCCTGGTGGATTGGAGGATTATACGAGACGACAGAGCAAGGCGTACTTTGAAGTGACAAGTCGGCTGCCATAGATTTTTGATAGAAACAAAAAACCCTGAGGCATCAAGTGTGATACAGAAGGCGTTTGCTCATCAGGGCCCTTTCGCGAGTCCCTTTTTCCGACTCTTTGCTTCTTGGTGATATACTTGCCTATAAATAGCCGTGGGGTAGGAGCCCTGGAGCTGAAGGATGGGACAGCGGCGGCAGTTCATTTTAGGACGCTGCTTCGGGTGAAAGGAGGTGACGCAGAGGAGCTGAGAGGCATAACCTGGTCACGACGAATCCCTCAACATGTGCAAAGGAGGGCAATGATGAGAAAGAGGAGGCTGATAAATCAGGGAGCGGAGAGGAAGAAGGGGGGGATGAGAAAAATGGTGAGGACTTCAAATGGAGAAAGATTAGCGGACTGGGTAGAGACGGGGAGGAACTGAGGAAGTCAATATGAACTAAAATACAAGGCCTGAAAAAGGAACTTTTGTCGGGAGTTTTGAATCAGAGGAGGCCCACGCTTGTCTACAGGGAGATGTTATTGCTTGGCCTAGAACAGTGTTTCTCAAACTCTGGTGCTTGTACCTTTGGTGGTACGTAGGCATCTTCTGGTGGTACGCAGAGTCCTCTATAGTATTTAAAGCAACAGTATGCAACTTTTTGGGGAAGTGGCACCTGCATAATTGACGTGAAGAGTCAAATATTTACTTTGGTGGTCCTTGATGTGAAAGTTTGAGAACCACGGCCTAGAATGTTCCACAGTCTGCCATTCAACGTATTTATTTTCAAGCGAAGCCACCAGGCCTCGTTACAGATCAGCTCTAAAAACAGCGCTAATTAAAGGTCCCATATAATGCTAAAATGACTTTTGGGAGCTTTTAACCTTCTATTTTTCCACAAAATTGCTTGTTGATACCAAAACTGATTGGATTTAACCATAGTGGGGGGAAACGGACAATGAGACCGGCAAGGATGAGAGGAAAGAAGCAGGGAGAGAGCCGAGAGCGACATGTTTTCATTTCCTGGTAGGTAAGCTCATTCAAGAGATGCGTGGTATTTGATTTAAAAAAGCATTATGTGATGAATGTTTTACATCGCAAAATATTATCATAAATCTCCTTAGACTATGAGAGTTTTAAATACATTTTGTACCATATTTCAGGCAAAGCCATAATGACAACTCCTGAACCCCCAACAGAAAAGTTACATAATACACTTTTCTACAAATTGCATGACGAGTCATCTCCAAATCAGCAAGTGGAAAGTCTGAAAGGTTCCAATTGCATGCAAATTGGTTATTATGTGGTTGTCAGAACGGTGCCATGGAAACGTGACCAACAAAAGCTGTAGCTCAAAATAAAGTTTTATACAAAGATTTAATATTCTTCTTAACACTGTTTGAAAATATTGCAATTATCTGTTATTCATCCAATAAGAGTCATAGAGGAGCAAGATGCATAAGAACTTCTGCACTTGGTTTTCTCTATTTCTAAACCCTTATATATACCACCATATCTTTAGAATTGTCAAAAGAACGCCTAAATAATCGCCTTGAAAATAAAAACCAAACTGAAACCCATAAATATGAGTCCGTCTGGAGCCTATCCCTCCAACTGTGGGTCACACTCTGAACATATGAATTTACTTGAGGGTCAGAAGAAAGCCCTGTCACTAAAATCAACTTTCAGGCAACATCTTGATTTTTTTTTTTTTAAGACTTAAAACTCCACTTGAAACCTGGTGACCGATTTTTGGATGTCACACAACCATTCCAAAGTATTATACACTGACTGATATTAATTGCAGCTTTTCTCTGGTTGTAAGTGGACATCGGCTTAATGAACATTTAGGGAGGGTTCGATGGTTAAAATGTGTAAACCATCGACTAGCGCCACCGCGTCCTGCGTCCCGGTGCGCCCGATGGAACAGTGTCAGCCTGTGTGATTCTCTGGAGACTCAATTAGCGGCCACAGGTGATCACAGCCAAGCCATGCGACCACACACACCCACGCACACACACCCGCACACACACACACACACACACACACACACACACACACACACGCACGCACACACACACACTACACACACACACACACACGCACCTATTCTCTATAATGAGCTCCTCATTAACTCAAAGACCGGAGCCTTCTCACTGTAACGTTCATTTGTGGTGGAACGGACTTCACTTTGCAATATCACCTCTTGCTAGTGGTAAAGAGACTTATTCCAGCATTGTGTAAGAAGATAGCTAACTTATACTGAATAATTAGCCAACATAACTGGTAGTTTGAGAAACTTGACGGGAGCCAAGCTAATTTTCCCTCCATCTGCTGTGATTCATTGGTGCTCTATTGCAGTATAATGAGGAGTGAGTCACAAGCAGCGACAGTATTAGCTCTTATATTACACTACATTAGCCACCTCCACTGTAATTGCTGTGGCAGTCAGGCATAAGAACATAGTTAGGTAATTGGTTCAGGTGCACTTGTGATTTTTGGAAAATAGGTGAACCAGGAGGAAACTGCAAGTCCTTTTATGGCATGTTTGACAAAATAAGTAGCCTGTAACTTTGTTTGCAACATATTTTTCAAGCTATTGTCGATAGTTCCTAAAGTTATAAGGCAAAACACTAATATTTGGGATTCTTGTTTCAGTTTAGCAGCTGGCATTTCAGTCTTCTAAAATGGGAACTGAATCCTGGTATGAAAACTTAAATTGCTAATCTAATTTCAATTGCGATTGCGAGAAATGGTGGTAGAAATGGGACTGATGAGAGGCCGTAGGGGAGGAAATACTGCGGCTAACGTTTTCTTAATAAGTAAAGTGTTTTCTTCTTGCAAACCTTTTCTTAACATAAATGTTGTTTTGACCACTACACCCACATCTTCTCTCCAATTTGTTAAAGCTGCAAGTCTTTCTAGTCCCTGAGCCTCCGCAGCATTGTACCTTCACTTTGCTCTGGGTCACTCTCCTTTCACCCTCGGAAATTATTTGTGTTTTCAAGTACTACCTTTAATGGAGTCAAATTAGCCTTGATCTGGACAAAGCCATGTATAATTAAAGGAACAAAATCGCGATGAAAAACTGTGCACAACTAAAGGAGGACAAAAAAGGACTGGGCCAGCTAAAAGATTGGCAGCACTGGCTAGAGAGTGGTTCATCCAGAAGGTTGGCGTTTCAGACCCTGCTCCCTCTCATGCTAGTGTTGCATAAGGCGCTTTGCATTACCTTGTCTCCAATGTTTGTGAAAATGAGGAAATGGATGCCAGTAAATATTTGAATATTTTAGCTAGAAGTAGGCAATATATTAAAATTTAGATAATGCTTTAAATGTTGTTTAGATGCAAACATTTTTTATATTATTTATGCAGTGGTTCTCAACCTTTTTGTGACCCCAATCTTACCCCTGGATATTGAGCCAAACATCTTTCCCCCACTTGAAAATGTGTAATTCTTATTTGTGAATAGAGATGTTATAGAACAGTAATTATTATAAACTATTGTATAGAAGCAATATAGATGCCATCCTTTCACATGGTGGGAATGGCTGAAAAAAGTTACAAACAAATTCTAAAAAAAGAATTGTTGTAAACTTTCAAATAAGGGTATGAGGTGATATTTCTGCACTTTTGTGATGAATCTTACAGACATTGCACATTTGTCCGATAAATAAACATAAACTATAACATATCAAGACATGTTTTTACACATTTCTGTTGGTATAGCATTGGACTTATCGTTAATAGAATATATATAATATTGAGATATTAATTTTTGTCACCCTTAATATGTGAATCTTATATGGTTAGTTTAACACACATGAATATATTTGTTTCTAGTTTTTTTTTTTGTTGTTGCACAAATTAAATAAATTCTATAGGTGCGTCCAAGGTGGATTTTCACTTTTCTATCTTTTAAAGGCTATATTGATAAAACATTTTCATTAATTTGGCATTGTCTTTGGTATAGTCTGATATTATCTGTAGTTGGTACGATTTCCAAAGATCCACAGCAATATCATGGTGAAACCACACTTGTAACAGAAGATTATGACGCTCATCAACCTCCTCTTCTCTTGTTAAACGTTGATCTTTACACTGCACTGCCTTTTACCTATTTAGCTTTATACCCTCTTCTACCCTTCACACATAAAGGGACAGTGCTGCCATGCCCGGGGTTTAAAACATAAAGAGGGCGCCGGAGTGACTGGGGCTCGTGTTCAGCTCGAGTGGGTGCACCGTAAAACCCCATCTGTGTGTGGATAAACACGCTCCATCTGGGTACCTGTCCCACTGCCGGCCTGGGGACGCTCAAGGTTAATGTGCCTTTATGAGGCGCAGCTTTAGACACACTGAGGTTTCCCCTTCACATATGTGGTCTGCATGGTAAACAAAGGCAACGTGTGTCTGGTAATGCAGTCAATTAAAAGTAAATGACATGTTAGAATACAAAGTTCTCTAAAATGTACTGATCATGATGATATTTACGATAAAAGAATAATGTCATCATTTCTCCCAGTTAGACAATTTTGTGATACCATTTATAATGTTACTTCCTGGTTGGAAAAAGGCAGAAGATATTCATTCATTTTCTACCACTTTAGTGGTCGCTGGTGACTGGAGCCTATCCCAGTGCCTTTGGGCCTTAGGCTCAGTGGCCAACGTGCCGCAGGGTGAACACAGAGACATAGACAAACATTCACACTCACATTCATTCACTAGGGTCAATTCACAGTTGCCAATTTACCTAACACATGCATGTCTTCGGACGGTGGGAGGAAGCCGGAGAACCCGGAAAGAACCCATGGTAACACGGGGAAGACATGTAGACCCCACCCAGAGAGATCATGTGATGTGATGTTCGCCCAGGAATTGAACCCATGATCTCCTTCTTGGACGGCTCTAACCGCTCTGCCACCGTGTACCCCGGGCAGAAGATATGACATGTAATTCTACAACTGTTGCCTAGCAACCATTTTGTAAACAACTGCCAACATTCATATAAATTACACAATATTTATGATTTGAGCAATAATACTATCTGATAATAAGGCGAAAGCATTGCCCGTGGTCATCGAAGCACTCGGGGGGAGTGGCTACAACAGATCCCTGGGAAAACATCAGACATCTCAGTCCAGAAAAGTGCAGTGCTAGGAACAGCAAAAAAACAAAGATAAAAGCAGAGCCCTCAAGCTCACTGGCCTCTGGTAGAACACCCGAGCCTACAGGGGTCAGTAAAGAGCATTTTAACAATTTTGAGTGCTCTGTAGTATACAAAAGAGCATAAATGAATGAATGTCATCATTTGATTTATAGCCTCTTTCATTGTCCCGGAGCAGTATTGGTTATATGTTTCTATACCAGTATATCAGTTATAAGTGTGTTATTCCTTATGCTAATGAATTTTGTAGCTTTATCATCATTGTATTTTAAGTGTAAGCCTTAATACTGCAACTCACGCTTGATTTGGAAAAAATTAACAAGTGTATCAGACTTTTTTCAAGTAAGAAAAATTATTTATTTTTTAAAGTGATTAAACAGAATGTAGTTTTGCTACTTTTCAGACTCACAAAGCTACTACCGACCTGCCATATGAGGAGGACATCTGTTCCACTGTGTTTTTCTACAGTGGAGCTTTGACATTTAAGTGCTCTAATAGACGAATGGAAACTCATATGTGAGAGACACAGTTGTTCCTTCCTACCTCATTACCTCACAGCGAGACAAATATAAAAGCAGTATCCCTTACATCTTTCATTCAAAATGCCATCCTATCCTTTCTTTACAGTGACAGCACACAGCCACAGAGCGTTGTCCTATCCATCATGGCAGATAGGCATGAGTAAATGAACCAATGATATTCACCTTTTCTTTTGCAGCTGTTTGGGTGCGTCCTTGGGCGACCTCTGGATGCTTCACTGAACTGGTGCAACGGCTGACTCTGATTTTACAGGACTTTTCTTTTCCACTATGTTCCCACAGGCCTCACTCAGACCTGCAAAACTGTACAAGTATGAAGCAGAACAAAAAGCATTGGCTTGTTTCTGGAGAAATGAGCACAAGTTGTCTCAAAACCGCAAGCAGTTAAAATGATATTCCTTGGAAGTTTGAAACACACAATCAAATATGTTTTGGGCTTTGTCTGAATGTCCTCCCTAGTCCCTTACTACATAGTCCTGTACGCTTAAGCAGACTGTAGTGCCCTCATTCACAGAGCTACCACTACTTTCTCCTCAGATTAAAATCTATTTCTATAATAAATATTGATCAAATCAGTTTGACACCCCCGGGTTGGGATGGGAAGTAATAATAAAAGTGTAAAAAATGCAAGTATTTAAGTACATTTGTATGCGCTCGGATCATTCATACCTCTTTCACGCCTCACTTGTGAGTCAGTATATAATCTGAGAGACTTTTATCTGTGGAAATGAGTGCATCGTTTGTGTTTTGGTTATTCTGAAGCCAGATTTTCGCTAGTTTGGCTAAAGAAACGACAATATATTCCCTTCTTTACTGTTGGCAGGTCTCAAAGTGGTCAAAACTGGGACATGTCTTGTATAAAACTGGGACAAATCAATGGTTTTGGAAACATCTGCTGGGACATGGGACACAGGGCTCAAAACTGGGACTGTCCCGGGTAAATGGGGACATCTGGTCACCCTAGACACATATTTATCGGCTAATAATTATCATACAGGTTTTCTTTAAACAACAAATGGACGGGGTTATCAAACAGTTTGCCTGCGATGCTATCTTCTAAAAGCTCAAGCTAAAGCAAGTGGCTAACGTTAGCAATTTGACAGTGTAATAGATTATTTAAAATCAGAGGTCAACAGTGTTTTTTTGTTAAAACAGCTCTGCTATCTGCTTTCATCTAGTCGTGTTGTGTCCAGTTAAAGACCTGTCGTTGCCCGCTGTTTTTCTGACTCTTGCAATGCATTGTGGTCTACATTGTCGGATCTAGTGACCGGCGCTGGACCAGTTTGACATTTCGTTGCATTCTATTTTCCAAACCCCTAACCTTAACCAAATGAACTGTTCCTCACCCTAACCCTAACCTCGCCTTAATTGTAAAATATATTGTCAAAAATAAACATTTGCCATGAAAATTCTCAAAGAAATTAGAATGCTGAGCTCCGTCCCCGGAACGAAATGCCGAACCAGCTGAACACTACTTGACAAGGTATATTGTGGGTCATTTTGATTGCACTGCTTTTTCACTCTGCTGGACATTCTCACAGCACTAAAAATGGCGTGACCCATTAATAGTGCCCTATTTAGGGAATAGTGTGGACATTCGGACACAGCCTTTGACTTCCAAAGTCTGTTCATTTGATTTTAAAGCTTGGTATGCTACAATGCCTGTCCAAAAAAAAAGTTGCCAAGTTGCTTTATTATTTCGGGGGACTGCTTTGAGCTTTGATTATAGCACACATTTGCTGTGGCATAGTTTCAATAAGCTTCTGCACTATCAAAGATTTATTTCCATCCAGTGTTGCATTATTGATCTTGTATTGATGATGTGAGAGAGTGACCGCTGCACAAAGCCTTCTCCAGCTCGTCCCAAACACTCACTGGGGTTCAGATCTGTAGTAGATTAGTTTCTGCTTCTCCTTCGATGTTTTCTCTGCTTGTTCCCAATGATTTGACACATTATCCATGACCACGAGATTTGTCTTTCAAATATCAGAAATGAGAAGCCACTCATGTTTGGTTTAAATACCGTGTTGTAGCTGAAAGATCATCACCCATGCAGAAGTTGTCCAGCAGGAGGCTCATACCTACTGTATTTGCTTAGTTGAATCCAGTGGACATGCGGTGTATATATAAACTCTGTTACCATGTAAATCAAACCCAAGAGCAGCACTCGTCAGACACGCTATTAAAATTGTTGTAGAGCTACAATAACCTGGCTCACACCAGATTGATCTTTGTCTAACTCTGAATTTTGTTTTGGTTCCGGTTGTTTTGACTTCCGCCCAAACTTTACCCCAACCTTGAATAAAAACTACAAGTTGCTTAGCGTGCTGACCGACCTTCCTGATGTCTTGGCCTAAACGCTTTTTTTTTTTTTTCATCTTTCTCACAATCAGCCACAAGAGTCCAATAAGTTCCTGGAATTGCCATGCCTGTGCACATATCCGTCCGTAAAACAAAGGCATTCCCGTTTCTCAGGCTTTTAAAGGGCGATCGGGACGTGTCAAGTGTAAAACTGTCTCGCGAGAGGATTTATCTGTGATAGCATGTCTAGCATCGCAAAGCACCGGTGTCATTTAGGGTTTTAGTAGCACAAAGTTTCTATTAGCCTGCTGTGAGAGCTAGCTTCCCCTGCAGCGATGCCTGACATGGAGGGAATTGGTCTGTCATCTGTATTCCAGGGGAAAGCCTCGACGCAGGGGTCCGGTGCAGGAATCTGAATGAGACTTAGTCGTACAAGGTGTCCTGTTCATTCAGCACACAAACCGTCGCTCAAGCACCAGTCACGCACGAGCCGGCAGCAGTAGTGATACAGACACGCAGTCCCCTCTTACATGATGAGTTAGAGACCTAAGACCTAAGAGTTTTTGAGACAAATGTAGTAATATTTTTGCTCCCTCTTGGTTAACCATTATTTAGAATTTAGGTTATTTAGGTCTCTTTTTAGACATGGTTTAGCCCAAGTTTAGGCCTGATACAGTCTGGGTTTGGATCTGGTGGTACATTTTTTTCCACAAACACAGAAGTCATTGACAGATGCAGAAAAAGCAAAAAACAACAATAGCCATATACAATGAGTGCACTCAGTAGGGCCTGTTGTTCAAGAATGTGATGGCAAAGGATATCAGGCTTCTTCCGAAGCGGGCCCTCCTGCAGTCTGAGCGAGTACTTCTGTCCTGAGGGCAGAGGGGTGAGGCGTTCATGTACTGGGTGAGTGGAGTCAAACAGAGCTGTAATTGTGTGCTAAATGTTGTCTTTAAATGTCTTGGTTGAGGATCAAGTTTCACACAAAATGTGAATTCAGTGAATAAACCATGCAAAACCTTTATTTTATTTTTAAACAGGTTTAGATATTAATGATATTTTGAGATATCGACCATTTATTGGAACATCGCTTCCATTTCTTTCTCATCTGACAAAACCGTTGAGGCTATTAAAAGGATATGTGAATTAACAGTACTCATAATAGCTCATATGATGCAAAATGTACTTTTTTTTTGCTTGAGCTTTTAACCATGTTATTACATTGTTTCCTTATCAAAAACATGGATTTGTATTTGATTAATTCACACTAGTTTTATTAATCCTGTTAGTCCTCTCCCTCCAGACATCAAAAACATTGAATTTCCCCGATCTGTGACATCATTTTCTACCGAGCTCTTCTGCGCTTCTGCGTTTTTAAATCCATACATTTTTGCCATCAAATCCCGATCATTACAACTGCGTGTCTGCATTAGGGGTGTGCCAAAATATCACCATATTGCGATACTAAATTTGGTGTTACAGTATAGATATCTTTTGGGCTGCTGTTCCGATATATCGATATGAGTCATTTATAGTATAATTTCCCGAATTATTTTGTGACAGCACTACAATTTTGTTGCTTGTTTAAAGAAAGGAAACTTGTTCACACAAACCATTTGACATTAGGACTGTTTTGATTATTAAAATGGGTGTATTTCATTTTGAGTTTGTGAAAGGTTTGTGGAAAGCTAGCAACCCTCGGACTGAATTAAAAAAGCATCGCTCATAGTAAACTGCAAGACAACTGTAATGCAACATAGTTCTATAAACATTAAATATACATTTCTAAATCCCTTTTATGATGTTATTGCTGCAAATGTCTTCTCTTTTGTATCACACCTACACCTAAAGGAGAACGTGCCAGCGCTGTGGTGTGAAGTCATACTGTCCTCGTGCCAAACAGTGGGCGTTCATACAAGAGACGAGATGTGCCAAGTTAGGCTCATAAAACACAATAAGACTCCACGTTTATTCCCTGTTCTGAGTCTGTACTATTTGTTTTTTGTTAAGTTCATTGATTATGGCTTATGGGACAATTGAATACTTATTTTTCAAAATTGTATTTAAAAATTGGCTGTATCTGTTAAAAAAAAGTTAGCACACACATAGAAGTAACACACCAAAGTATCTTGCTTGAAAAAATATAGAATTAATACTTTTCAATTCTCAATTTTGAGGAATTATGGCGCACAGCACCAATAATTTCCAATAATGTTCTCAAAAAATAGGCTGAAAATATTTTCCTTCTGGAGCATCTAAAAATATCTGTCTTAAATTCAGGTCAGTGCTTGATCTATGACGGCCGGTCATTTTCTGAGGCAATGCTGTGTAAAGGGAGCAAAGAGAGCACCAAACATGTAACCTGCTCTTCTGAATGTGCTGATCATTGAGCCATACCATTATAACAATATCGTGGGAAAACTTAAATGAAAGAAAAGAACAAGAAACTGTGAAATAGAAGTTTGATTGTCTTCTTTTTTGAGTAAAAATTTATTTTGAGCAGATGTAAAGCTCAACTTGTAAGCTTTCAGAAGACTGACATTTGGCTACCGACCAAAGTCAACTTGTGTGTTAAAACAGTGTCCACAAGGAAGAATTACGTTAAATAGCTTTAAATGTAGAAAAATGTTGCTGCAGGATGCAAAAATCTGAAGAAAACTGTGAAGTGGAGGTAGTGGTCTTCATTGTGTTTTTTTATTTTTATTTATCAAAACGCTATGTACTTTACACCACTGTATTATGTGTTGTAGATTTAAAAGACCCTTGGGTTTTAACATATGAATAAACTAAAGTCATGTCCTCTTAATTCAATATTAGAACTGCAGTTTAATGCATCTAATTAAAAGCAGGCGCATGCATTCACAAGTATGCTGAAAATGCATTATTAACAAAGTAAGCTCTTGTCCTTGCAAAGGATTTTTACATTAATTATAGATGCCACTGGGGGGGAAAAAAGCTAGTCTTCCGGGGATTATGGACTAATCTGGAAACAAAAAACTGACTTTATTAAGAAGCAAATGTAATTAAAATGCATCATAATAAATCACAGGAAAATTAGCTACATATTTTTTCAGAGCAGTCTGTTCTGGGAGCTATCAAGTAGGACAAGCAGACATTTTTCTGAGGTTTTTCAAAGCAAAACTGTTTGGAGAGTTGTTAGCAGAAGTTTGTTTGGATCACGATTGCGCTGCACTGGAGGTGAACATTTGGGTCACAATTCAAAAAGTGGCATATATTAGATGCCTGTCTTTCTGTTTGTTTTTTAGATATTTTGACTAAGCTAACAGGAACATGTTTTCAATAATTAAGTGCTTGAAAAGGGGATTGTGAATGCTGTTTATGCCTGTTGTTGGTTGATTTGTACTTATTAGCTATGTGCTGGAATAGATTTGACTGTGTAAGTTAAAGATTTGAACAGTTCGGATCAGGTCAGCAAGAAATAACGATTAGTTGGTTATTGATAATCATAATTATTCAGGTCACAATACAATTACAATACAAGTACTATAGTATTTTGTGCTATTTTAAATTGTTTCTTAATGCATGCCCTTTTGATTTCATATATGTTGTTTTTATTATTGATCAGTGTTTTATGTTGCACCTTAACGCCGAAACAAGTTCCTATGTTTGTGAAATGTGTTAATTGACAATGGCAATAAACCTTTTCTGATCTGATTCTGAATTGTAATAACTGAAAAATCATAACCACGACCTACTGTATAAGTCATTTCAATACAATCTAAACTTCAAAAAAAGTACATCTAAAAGTACAGTTCTTTTTGATCTGGCTGTTTATGTCACATTAACTTTATTGAATTCATAATCCTTCAGAAAGATGAAGCTAAAGCTGCTCATCTGTCTTTTAGACAATGAGAATGAAAGAAAATAAAGGATTTCATTGTTATTTGGTCTTGGTGTCATTAATCTTTTTTTTTTTCTTTTCAATATATTTGTAACAATAAAGTTTGATATTGTGCGTGAATGAAATACATTTTATGTTTTGGTGTAGCATGTATTGTCTACCTAAAAGTATACGTGTCGGTTCCCTTTTCTCAATCTTTATAATCAGTGAAGAATCTCGTATCTTTCCAACTCTGAGAATACAGCTGCTTGGACTTCTTCAGCACTTCTTTATACAGCCCACTCAGTTTAAATGCAAAATGGGAGCTATAAAAACTGTCAGAAGTAAAATCATCTTTACTAACTACTGTATTTCAGCTCTGCAGTGATGCGTGACGGATGGTGCTGAAAATGTGCTCTACACTCTTTGTACTGATGGAGATGGCTTGTTCGTTGACAGCTTTGGACCCTTGTTTTTCCGCTTCGTCTCTCTGTCACTTTAGGATAAAAGACACAGAGATTCGCCTGAAGACATCCCCAGCTCTAACCTTTGTGCCTGTCATGTTTGCGGATGTATTAGAGGCACGCAGGAAGAAGAGGGATGATTATTGAAGTTGTTGTTGCGAGAAATCTGGTGGGATGTAATGAGAGGATTGTCGTTAAGATGCAGCTGACAGATTGGGCCACTAAAATGGAATATTATGAAGAAAAAAAAAAACTGCACACAAATGCTGGTGCAGCGTCAGTGTATAAATCACATCCATAAACCCATCAATGCAAGTATGGCAGGCAATGGCGATATGAGTATTTGCATATGTTGGACAAACACGTAAAGGTGCACTACATACACTTTTCTGGTGGAGGGGTTGCCACCATAGTGCACCTTTAATTAGATAACAACTAAACATTTTAACTGCAAACCCGACGCCAGATAGTGTCCAACGTGCGAGGCTACCTTTTCAGATCACAAACATTTCACTGTCTATTCATGACTTATTTGTTGTCTCGCAATTTTGAGGGCATCACCGTATGTTGTAGCCAATCTTCGCTAGTAAAAAAAACAAACAAAAAAAACAGCGCATCTCACTGAAAATGAAAAGGGGCAATACTTCGAGAAGACAGTGGCTTTTGATCCTTGTCTACTGCCCGGCGCTTGAAAGCAAAAGTGAAATCTAACATTTGCAGACATGTACATTATTGCTACCTCGTCTACAGCCACTCTCCGTACGACAAGCCCTAAAAGCATTCAAGAGCATGCACTTTGTGTCTGTGACGGTGACTAAAATGTAACACCTGGACAGTTGGAAATTTGGCTAACATTAAGACATTAAGCAAGTAGGCTAATGACGTTTATTAGGATCGCCACGCAATTAACATGGTCATTAAATATGCTAACTAGCATAAGCCAGCTGCTAACTACCTGCTAACTTCCGCCTGCACAGACTCGTCCCTCCTGATGGGAGTAATCCATTTCTGGCGACTAACGGGGTCTTTGAGAATGTTACAGATGTTGTTATGAAGATGTCAAAAAGAGCTGATTAGTAAAATTAGTAAGTACATTTTATTTATAAAGCGCTTTTCACTGACCAAAGTCACAAAGTGCTTCACAGGTTACAATAAAAACAAGTATGACATACAAAAGATTACAATAAAATGAATCAAGGCACTTTGGGCTGGACTTAACCCTTTTTCTAGAATGCTAATTAAACCTAATAACCTAACTAATTATACTTACATTTAAAGACATTTTTAACACATTTCTGTTGGATTGACTCAATTTTTCCTAAATCGGGATACTACAAAACATTTTTGAGCTCTGAGTTAAAGCCACTTTTTATGGAGACAGCATGCTTTACGGTGACTTACCGAAACTAAATGTAAGTCAAGATCCTGCTGATGCTTTGTCAACTTGACTTTTTGATGGAACATGTTGAATGTCACCTGTAAAGGAGATTTAAAGTGTTGACTTCTGACCAGCATGTTGATGAGAAAAATGTATCTGTAAACTATTCAACAAGCATTTGAATATACGAAATTGCTTTCTTCTAATTTTGTTGTCAGCTTTATGAGTTTGTTTTGATAAAACAAAGCACAGAAGAGGTGTGCTTTCTTTCAACACTCTTTTAAAACATTTTTCACCATTCTGCTTATTTTCACTCAAAAGTCCTTTACAATTAGCAAAGATCTTAACTCATGAATGTTGTCAACTGAGAGGGTTTTGTTGTCCAAAGACTTGGACCAGAGATGGAGTGATTGACAGCACTTCCACTGGTGTTGATTGATGTAGACATGATCTATTTTATAATTTATTCCTAATCCTTTCCATTCAAAAGTGAGCCAACATAATTTAATGTTTTTAACTCAAGATAACATCTCGGGGTTGAGTACATCTGTCATAACAACTACAAAGCCAAATCAATAAGGATCACTGCAGTCAAGGAGACGGCTGATATTTGAGGTGAAAATAATTCTAAAGTGTAGCCCTCCTTGGCACTTTCTCTGTTGGTTTATTGAGCTAAACCACACCACAACTCTGAGTTTGATTTGGCCGTCTGCTGTGAGCTGTGTGCAAATTTACAGGCTTCCTCCAAATACTTCTCTGGGCTCTGAATCCTGCGTGTCCTTGTAGGAAGTGAAATGAACAGACTTCCGTCCGCCAGTCACTTAGCTGTCATCTCAACCCTGTGACGCCATGAATCACTAACACAGCGGAGATGGAGATTTTTAGGGCGCGCGGTCAGCCATTATGGAAAAGAACCCCCCCAGCCTCTTTATCTGATAGATTTTGAGTGAGCTAAATTGTCCATAAATTCGGGACATGGGCTCATAAATGTCAAGAATAAGGAGGAGGCAAACAGACAGACAAATTTAGCCGGCGTGATGGGGTTGCTAATGATTTTGACTGGAGAGGGAAGGAGCAGGGCGGCGATAGAGTAAGGGAGAGTTATTTTAAGCACTGGTTTTCAAACAGGAGTGTTTCTACAAATGATGGAGTCATTTCTGATCGAGTGTGAGGTAAACAAGTCTCATGCATGTTAGTTTAGACTTGATTTGTGGCCACTTAAGGCATGCTTTAGTCACTGACACGCCCTTGCTGAAGCATGTTGATTCAAACTAGGTAAATAAAGACCTTTCCTATGTTTGTTACCAAAACACTGCGCTCAGTTAGTTGGTGCCATTTTACAAGTTAGAACGAATGCATTTTGCAGAGTTAGCAGAGTTAGCGTGAGCCTCCAAACATCACAAACTATGAAAAACCAGGGCTGTTTTCACGACTGACAACCACTCGACCACACATACCTAACATCAGAGCCTCGATAGAAAACATTACCATGTGTATGTAGATTGTCACCATTAGCAATTAGCTTTTTAAGCATGCATGCTAACAACCACTTAATAAACATTTAAATCTAAACTTGAATCTAATGTTATTCTGGACAATAATGCATGAAAAACTGTGGCCACAACAGTTTGACAAGTTTATGCTTTATTTCACAAAGCGTCACAAATCCTACAGTTTTAAGTGGACTTTAGAAGCTCTAGTTTGAAGTTAGATATTGATAGTTATTACAAATGTAACATATAAAAAATAAGAACCGTCAATAAGAACCAACCTATATATATATATATATATATATATATATATATATATATATATATATATATATATATATATATATATATATATATAGGATTATATTTTTTTTTAATCTGATGCCTCATTAAATTGAATGGGACCGAATGTTTACACAAGTACCAGGCTTCCTGCAGAGCATCACTCATGGAAGGGTCTATAGTTTTGATTTTGGACTTTGTACACCATAACCTTAGTACAACATGTTGAGATACCTCCTAGTATCAGCTGACTAATGAAAGTAAACACAGATTGAAATCCACTAAAAACAACAACTACTAATGCTACATTTTACAAGCTGTTTTACGGTAGCATTTTGAGCACTGAAATAATTTGATTTTTCTTTTTCTTTATGAGGATTCAACCGAGTTAAACCTAAGTTAGTCATAATTAATTTATTCGAGCTTAGACCTGCTTTATCCTTCAAAACTGTGTTTCGTTATAGTTGTAAAAGTTCATTATGCTTTTAAAATCTAAATATTTAAAAATATTTCCTGATGCTGTCCTTGGAGTGAAAAGTTTCAGGAATCACTGACACAAGGAAAAACATGTTTGCAGTGGAGACTAAAACGTCCAGGCGGTTCAATAGTGTGAGTTAATCAGAGCTGGTGTAAGACGAGAATGAGTAGGAGAAGAATGTGCTGACGAGTGTGGAGGCATTGATTTCATGGGCCCAGAGCCAAAAGGGCGTTCTCTGGATGTCTTTGTACCAGTACAAAAATGTAAGTTTGAGACTGAAGTGCTGTGAGGCCCAGGGGAAAATCTCATGAGCCAAGTCAGCTAATGACAAAGGTAATGTATTCTCACGACGGCCATATTTGATAAGGAAGTGTGTGCAAAGGGGATTACGTTGTGGTCAGTTTAGATGCGGGTTCTCGAGGTTCAGAAGGATGGAGTGTAGGTTTAATTAAAGAGTGGAAACATTTTTGAAGTTTTAAATGTCCTGGGATTAGTATCATTACTTTAAAATCTTTCACTAAAACTGGACCTCACTAGACAAAGCTGCTAAATTGGGGATATTACCTTCAACATATTTTAAGTCATTACAAATCACTAACTACAAAGTTTAAATGGAAGTGTTACTGTAGCTCACTTCTGTGTGCATTGTCGCATGAATAGAACATGTAGAGTTAGTAATTCATACACTTTCTATTCTACTTTGTGCGTTTGTGGCAAGTGCGTTTGTGACAAGTCATACCTCCAATGTCTTCATCAGAGGCCCATTTTAGTCAAACTGTTGAGTTTATGAGACTTGATTTCCGTTTCCATTCTAGGGTTTTATCATTTTGCTGGTTTAGGTTGATTGTAATGAATGATAATTATACAAAAGAAAAAATATTCTGGAGCTGTACTGCACACAATACCTCATTCACAAGCAAAGACCACGCCACAAGATATGCAAAATTGTATTTATGAAGATAATAAATGGTGACGAGGATGGGAGAGCGATGAGGCTGGGTGCAGAGACTCAGGATGGGGGCTCCGTCTCAGATGGTCATCCCCCCTGCTGGAGATATTTAAGGCTGAAAGACAGACAATTAATTTGGGGGCAGGAAGAGTAGGGTCGAGAGTGCAAAGACAAACGGTGATGCTAAAATAGGCATGTAGAAATAGTGTGCTGGGTAAAAGGGCGTGGGTGGCTGGTGAGTGTAGAGGTGGAGGCCGAACCTCAGTCAACTACATTTAACTGATTTAAAGCTGAGGTAACTGAATTTTTGTTGTTGCAAATAAGTACATTTTGCATTTTCTCTCAAAGAGTATCTTGTAAAAGCAGCATTTGGAGAAATAAGATGAGAAACTAACGTATTTTATGTCTTGTCAAACTGGAAGTAAGAGCTGAAAGCAGCGCTCTTATTGGCTGCACTTAAGTGGTCCACTACATTTTCACGTTGCCATCTGAAAAGAGCTGTTCTAAAGCCGTGCACGAGATGCTTGTAAATGTTAACGATATGCGAAAGGGACGGTTTGTGAGATCTTCTCCCACTGTGAAAATCACGTACCCCAGCTTTAACACGACATTCAAAATTAATTCAGTAGTCTAATGGAATTAAGTATTTCTTCACTCAATTACACACAGCCCACTTTAATACAACTTAAAATGAAACTACAGTGTTACCAGTTTAGGCCATCATTCTGGAGCTTAACCACAAAAATGTCCGCTTGTTGTTCATGTTTCAAAGACTTGTAGCAGGGGACAGACAGAGACACTGCCAGGACAAGTGGACTGGGAGTTTAACAAAGGATTGTGGAGACAAAGCCCCCGAAGTGTGGTGAAACGCTGAGATTGAGAGCTCCAGAGAAAAAACAGACACCTCGACAGGACCGTCCTGGGCAGGAGGATCAGAGAGAGGGGAGAGAGTGAAGGACTGGGGCATGGGCATGTCATCGGGGATCACTGAGCGCTGTAATAGGATTGTGCTCTGTCGGCTAGGCTCGACATCTCCTCCACTGCCAACCCCAACATATGGGAATAGCATGCTTCCTCTGGTGGGAATTTTTGCAGTTGAAGTCTTGATTTACAGCTGGAAATAATCCAGTTTTAGGAATTTTGTTTACTGTGGTGAGTTGTATTTTTTTCTGGGTTAGTATTGGTGTTGTTTGAGGTGTGGATAGGTTTGAGCAAGTCACTGAATAACTGTTTCAGCTGCACTCTGGTTATAGTCCAAGTAAGTTTAGGATTTCTAGTCTTGTCGGACCAGAGTTTTAGAGTCGTACCTTGACATGTTTTGACTGAACTCTTTTAGTCCTGGTTTAGTACTAGGTAAGCAAGGTACGGTAATAGTTTAGCTTTAGCATGTTTCACTCCAGATTTTGACCTGGCATAGTTCGTCTAAATATTGGTCTAGTATTATTTGAGTGGGCTAATAGTTTATTCCTGAAATGTGCACAGTAGATTTCTGGTGGAGGGTCTACTTATCTCATGAAAATGTTCTTATTTTGACTGGAATGTTCAACAGTAGTATAAATATATCTTTCATTTATTCAATTACAGACGTTTGATGGACTGTCATGCAATTAACCGAGAGATCGAGATTCAAGCATTTCTCATTGTCATGATAAGGCTGGGGCTTTTGAATCGATAGATCTACGGTCAATCGAACGCCAGTAAAAATTTGTGGTTTGGAACAACAACAGAACAACAACGATTTGATGAACATTATGATGAAAAAGGGGTGCACGGTGGCAGAGCTCTCGCCTCCCAAGAAGGAAATCATGGGTTCGATTCCTGGGCGAACATTACATCACATGATTTCTCTGGGTTGAGTCTGCATGTCCTCCCCGTGTTACCGTGGGTTCTCTCCGGGGTCTCCGGCTTCCTCCCACCGTCCAAAGACATGCATGTGTTAGGTGAATTGGCAACTGTAAATTGACCCTAGTGAATGAGTGTGAGAGTGAATGGTTGTCTGTGTGTCTATGTCTCTGTGTTAGCCCTGCGACGAGTTGGCCACTGTCAACTCGTCGGCTCCAGTCACCCGCGACCCCTAACGGGAACAAGCGGTAGAAAATGGATGGATGGATGATGAAAAAATAAATAAATCACGATAATTTTTTGGTCGCCCTATATCTCCATGAATGAAAAGGTTTTGGACCCTCCACCTTAAACATATGGTGCTTTTAATTCATGTATGACAACATGGTTATTGGATTTGAAAATATTTTTTTATATTATATAATTTATATAAAAATGTTTGATATTTTGTATGCTAATTTTGGCAATCAGAACTAAAATATTCTAACACTCCAATATGAATCTCATTTGAAAGGCTATATTTTATTCTGCGCAAACTAGGATTTACCCGTTAACATTACAATTTGCCTTAAAAGATTTCATGCCAGTACTGCTGCAGTCATCACACAGCCAACAACTGCATGTGGGAATACACTGATCCTTGGTCTCACTTTGCTGGATTTGAAACAGAAAATGAAATAATAGGTTTCCCCAAGGCTTCAGACTGGCATAATATTTGCCCAGTGGTCCATAATGAAACTGACATGATCTTAGCAATCGAAATGCTCTTGGCAAACCTACACTCTGTGTCCTGTCCTCACTGTTTTCTACACACACATTTTACTTACCAGCACCATTTGGATTCAACTGCTCATTTCTTCTGGAGTGTATAGCATGTCAATGTGGCTAGAACAGCAAAGTATGTCTCATTCTAAGGCATTAAGGCAAGGCAAGGCAAGTTTATTTGTAGAGCACAATTCGTACACAAGGCAATTCAAAGTGCTTCACACAACAGGAAAAAAATGCATTAAAATCACAAATACATGGCAGAAATCACAATCTTAGTTCAAGACATAAAGAGAAGAGTGCAAAGAAAAGCATTTCAGTCATATGCACAGCCAAACAAAACAGTTTTTAGTTTAGATTTGAACATTGCCAGAGTCGAGGCCTGTCTCACATCCTCAGGAAGACTGTTCCAGATTTTAGCTGCATAAAACTGAGACGCACATTCCCCATGTTTGGTCCTGACTCTGGGCACCAGCAGGAGGCCGGTCCCTGAGGTCCTCAGAGTCCGAGATGGTTCATATGGCACTAACATGTCCGAGATGTACTTTGGTGCTAGGCCATGGAGAGACTTGTATACAAGCAGAGCTGCTTTGAAGTCTATTCTCTGAGCCACAGGGAGCATTAAATGGACAAACTTTCAAACTGGTGCAGTCTATTGAATATGCATTTGTTTAAAGACTTGGACTAAATACAATATTACAAATTGTCATGGCTTCCCTTATCCTCTATGTGGACTTTTTTCTCTTTACTTTATTTTTTTAAATTGACATATTAAAATACTCACAAAATAGGGAAATCAATGCCGGAAATGCATTTGATCTTGAACTGTGGTCAAATTTTCTAATGTGGGATTTGGCACCATTGTGAACTTCAGTGTTTAAAAGCTGTGGGTTCTTTCTTATAATTAATCTTTTCATGTCATCTTGCACTAAAGAAAAAGCATGAAGACTTAAATAAAGTTGCCATCTGTGTGTTATGACTAACCATCAATCATAGTATAAATAGTGTTATAATTAAATCGGAACACTATTATGCATTAATTTCTTAACAATGTGTTTTTAAAATTATTATTATATGGTTTTATTATAACTTAAATTATTACAAATGACTACAAATTATTCTGAATGTACATTTCAAGTCCTGATTTAACATATTTTTAGGTTTAATTTTGATTTACTCCAAGCTGTGGTCCAAGTTTATGTCTATTTTAGTCATGCAGAACTTCATTTCAAATTGTTTGGACCGGTTCAAACTTATTCCTCACTAATATTGCATTCATAGCATTATATATTATTCACCGCATTAAGTTTATTCTTAATAACTTAATAACTAATGCTAACAGTTCGTGAACAACAAAAACACTATAAATTGACAGCAGTGGTCTCATTTTGACCCTAATCACTGATTTTACAAAAGGGCAAGACCAATACTACTTTAAGAAAGACAAAAAAACCTAAAAATGGTATAACACTGTACTTTTTCATCCCCTGATTGTTAAGATGTGTGGTAATTTTATTTCAATATAGATTTTAATTTCAATGAATTAAGTTATGTTGAACAAGTCCCACACTATATTTACTTTCCTGTAAATGTTAAAAAAAACACACTATGCTGATCCTAATGGTCTTTTTTCTCTTTCTTTGTCCACTCCTACCCTTTCCCTTGCCTCTTTCTTTTTCCAGATGAATTCAAATCCTTCCTGAAGCGTTTGCCCACCGATCGCTTCTTGAATGTGTCCATGATTGCCAAGTTCTGGTCGGCCGACTTGTCCATCCAAAAGCGTTATGCCCAGCTTGAGTCGAGCACGGCAATGGTCTTGGGGAAAGCTCAGAAAATCATCAGGAAATTGTTCACCCTGAGCAAACGCTGCCCGAAACAGCCCCGCATCAGCCTGCCACGGGAGAGGTACCACGAGCAGGAGGGTCACCCAAACACACAAGCTGAGGGTTTGAAGGGTGGTCTGGGAGCAGGCTGCACATTGTAACAGTGAAGGACTCGGTTACAGTGTGCCGTGTATTGATACAAGAGGAAGAAATTAATACAAAAATAACTACATTGGAGAACTGAGAGAAAAAAGGAAAAAGATTAGTTGTTGTATTTACAGTTACTTCTATATTTACATCACAAAATGTCCAGATGTGTACAGTAGCGTATGTAATTGTACTCTTACTCCTGACATTGACATAATTGTGTAACAGCTGGTGGATTTTACATACTTATGATGATGTGTAAATAGTGTACAGTGCAATGTCATGCAAAAGTGTTTCTGCAGGTGACAAGACGATGCAAGATCCATGAGTTAAATTTCTGACTCCAGTTTTAGTTTGGTTTAGCTCAGAATAGCTGTGCTGACAGAATATTGTACATTGCGTGGCCAAAGGCATTTGTACACTATGATTCAGTGAGTATCTGTATCAGCAGGTTACACCAGTCAGGCAGAAGACACTATTTACTTTAATACTTTTACGTTTAAATTCAGAAATTGGATTTTGTGATTTCACACAAAAAATGGCGTGTTAAATGGCACAGAACAAAAGTTTGTATAGTTTATGTCCATGAAATCATTACTAAAAGCCATTTTTACTTTGTTATTAGAAGGGCCAAATAAAATCGAATAAAAAATCAAATATGAGACAAAAAAAAAGTTTGGGTTATTTTTATTGTTTATTTATTCAAAACTTGCACACAATTAGCAATGTGATGTATGACAAAAGAGTGACTTACTGGTTGTTAATTTAGTTCAGCGTGGCAGAAAAGAGTACAGCCTTGCGTACAATACCTGGTGCGCTCAGGTCTTATGGGAGCGGTAGTTGTGATGCAGAGCCTGAAATAGCGTCTGCTTTAAGGGCATTAGACAGATGGAGAGGTCTCGTTACCAGCTGTGGAGCCTCTGTCAGGTGAGGTTGGTATTGATGTGGCACACTGTAATCAAGTCCTCCAGCCGCCTGACAGCACAACACTTGTTTACCGAGGCCTCTCATTTCTCCGACAGCCCTTTCCTTCCACCCATCACTCCATGTCCTGCTCTTCTGCACACTTTGCCTCTGAATCACTCACTTGGGTCTCTACGGACACAGTAAACCGTTAATCTACCACAAAAACTAGGTCTCTGGTTTGGCTTTTCTGCATTTGTAAACAAGAACTGAGAAAGTCAGTATTTTTATTACTACATTTTAGATTAGGGTTTATAGCATCTACTACCGACTTAAAATGTAGCTACTAAAGAGTCAGAAAGTGATTGCCTACCTTCAAAACAAACTTAAAATATCCATTTATTTACTAAAGTGTAGGCCAGGGCTGTTCAACATAATTTCCCCAAGGGCCAGATTTTTTGGAGGACAAAGACCTTTGGGCCGGAGGTGTACAACAGGCCAATAGTGTAACAACATTTTGGGTCGCACAAATGATCCCCAGCACTATTTCAATAAATTGAGTTAAAACAATAAAATAACTGCTGATAGAGTCGATTTTTGTGAGAACATTCTTGACTGACTGACCCTGAATCAAAACAGGTCTAAAGCAGCATTAAACAAGGACTTAACCAAGACCAAACCAGGTCCAAACTAGTGCTAACCCACAATTAAACCAGTAAACAAGATGTATTATTATTTTTGATATTTTGGAAATGGGTCGTGGGCCAGATCAGTCACTTGAAGGGCCTGATTTGGCCCCCGGGCCTTATGTTGAATAGCCCTGGTGTAGGTTATATTGTCACAGTCTTTCCTTGTGCAAATACTGAATGAGAAAATATGAAGTTTAAACTATTACATCACTATCACAGCACAGATAGGCATGTGAAATGAAATATAGACTGTATTATGTTAGAAATTGTTTATTGCCAGAAAGATGCATTTCAATTACCACACCACAATGTACCTATTGATTTTTAAAGGCAATTGTAGGGCCCAGTCAGTGAACAATTTGGGGGTTGTAAATGTTTTATTTATCATTTCATTTATTATTGTGAACCCAATTAGCTGCAGCGCTCTGCTAACATCACACTCATCTGACCTCAAACAAATGTGGTTTAATACACATTTTCTTTTACATTTACTACTACTTTTTACCATTTCATTTTTTATCTAAATATCTTTTTGGAAAATGTTTTTGCTCTATCGGCTGGAGGGACATAATCTTCTCCATTTCCTTCTCTGGGTTAATTGTGCATGGGTCTCACTCCTCAAAGAAGGAGGAAATGAGAGATTCCAATCAACAGTAATATGTGATATTGTTGTAGCTGCAATACTCAGACATACCCATACTTATTTTTTAATGTGCTTGCGTGATTAATTGTAATTGTCTTTTTTTTCAGCAGTGCAAGAAAAAATTATAAAAATAGATTTTGGCCAAGTGCATAGCTGCAAACTGTTGTGTTCTGTGTGTGTCTCAGGCCAGTGGGGTTTTGGCTGGGCCGCGTCCAGTCTCTGCTCTACTGTAATGAACATGGGGTTCTTGGCTCCTTCTCTGAGGAGGTGAGGACCTGCAGCTGCCCCGTGGAGCAGCCCACCTGCCAGGGAGTCGTTCCTTGTGTGATTGGCACCACGTCTGCTTCCTGTTCCTCCTGTGCTGCTGACAATGCCACCCGCTGTGGAGCCTGTCACCACGGCGACCTCCTCCATCTTGGCTCGTGTCGCCCGAGCATCGCAGCATCACTGGATCACTATCTAAACCTGGACCTAGACATGCCAGACGCTGAGGTCGCGTAGTGTACATATATACTTTTTACATTGTTTTCTTGAAAGATTTTGTACTCACGCTCTCTATTTTGATTTCAGGTGAAGTACCTGCTGCAGCGCCTGGACAGTAGAATCGAAGTGCATGCCATCTACATCAGCAACGACGTTCGCCTGGGGAGTTGGTTTAATCCTGCCTGGAGAAAGAGGATGTTACTGACCCTAAAAAGTAACAAAAATAAGTCCAACCTTATCCACATGTTGATGGGCATTTCTTTCCAAATATGTGCAACTAAGAATTCGACTCTGGAGCCTGTGCCTGCGGTGTATGTGAATCCTTTTGGTGGGAGTCACTCAGAGAGCTGGTTCATGCCTGTGACCCAGCCAGAGTTTCCAGACTGGGAGAGAACTCGATTAGAAGCCGGCCCCACAGCTCAGTGTTACAACTGGACTCTGCCTCTGGGGGGGCAGTGGAAGTCCTTTTTTGAAACGGTGCACATCTACCTTCGGAGTCGAATTGTCACAGACGACCCAACAGTGAACGAAACGCTCTTCTATGAACCGCTGGACCTTGACGACCAGACGTCAAACATGGGTTACATGAAGATCAACACCCTCAAAGTGTTTGGATACAGCATGCACTTTGATCCCGAGGGCATCAAGGACCTGATCCTGCAGCTGGACTACCCGTACACCCAGGGCACGCAGGACGCAGCGTTTCTCATGTTGTTGGAGATGAGAGATCGTATTAACCGCCTGTCTCCGCCCGCGCCCCAGCCTCTGGACCTCTTCTCTTGTTTGCTGCGTCATCGGCTCAAACTGTCGGCCGGGGAGGTGGCACGGATCAAGGACTCCCTACAACTGTTCAGCTCCAAACTACCCAACGCCGTCCCCGAGCCTGAGATGGCCATGCTCTGCAGCTAGCTAGCCTGACACTTTTCAGACGAGTGGAGAAGCTGCTCCAGAGACTGTGTAACGTAGACTGGGCAGGATGATCTCATGGACTTCTTTGGAACTCGCTGATGTTTGTCCCATGTTTGGTCAGGGGACTTTCTGGTGTCTTAATTTTTTGAATGTTTGGAGTTTACTAGCAGAGCCATTGACATTCTTATTGCAGATGTGCAAGCCTTGTGCTAGTACTGCCCTGCATCGGACCTGGAAAAACTGAGTCTATGTCAGCTTTATTGACACAGGAAAAGCAGACACATAAGACCTCTGCCTTACAAAGACGAAGGCATTTTTGATATGTAAAGAGGAACATTTCAGGGGTCTTAAGAAATGAAGTGAAAGAAGATATGTCCTTTTCTAACCCTATTTTCTTTGGCTATGGGAGTGAAGGGAAACGGAATAATATTATATATGTGGTGAATGAGTTGTTATGCTTAACAGTTTAAAATTTGATAATCCTGAACCCTGGTATTGTCTTCACACTTTTCTTTCTAATCCCTGCTTCCATTTTATCCGGCATTTAAAACTTGTACAATATGTATCTACGCTTAACATCCCAGTGAGAAACCTGTTGTGATGTTCTGTCCTTGGTGCTGAGTCTAAACCTAAAGGGAAACATTGGCGAATTGGATTGCAAAATACTATGTCTTATTTTTTCATTTCAAGATGGTTAATTTATGTAAACCAAGATATCAATAAATCCACTGAAGTGGTGAGTCGACAGTCTGCAGACACAAGTGGCGCTGTACATACCGCTCCATCTAACCCTGGTGTGTAAAAAAGTGCACATTGCTTTTTAGATACCCAAGGGCAAAGACCAAAAAAATGTTTATAACGAGAAACTCATGCCTTATTTGAAGGGTCAATGTTACGAAGAAGCACATTGGTTTCTGTGTTTTGAGTTTTAAGCCAAGGCTGTGTTGCTTTTTATATTTCCAATATTTCTACCAAGACAGAACAATGAACACATTCTCCTGACTCTGTGGTGATGTAGTGTTACTATGTAAAAGCCAGCTGGTCCCTTCCTGCAATTACTATTATTTTATTTTCATTTTTACTTGAAATTAATTTAACAATCTGCTCACTGTATACAATGGGATTTACTTACAAATTATGTCCTTTTCTGGACTATGGCCAATAGTGACGTGGGGCATGCCAAAGACACACTTGTAGGGGTTTAAAATGGCAGTGGTCTTTGCGGCCTTATAACATGCAACAAAGGATTGTTTTTGCTTTGCTTAAACTTATCATATGACATTGCAATCTATTAACTTGCTATTATTCACCTATACATGCAGAACTGTCTCTATGCCAGGGGAAGTAACATTGTACATATGCTTACTTCTAATGCACACGTCTTTGTTTCACTAAAATCTACTGAACAACACTGCCATCAATGTCCACTAGAGGTACTGCAGCTTTTCGATTGATTCCCACATTTTTTTAAAGAGTAACTCACTCCTAATAACAACTTTTGATTGTATGGCCTGTACTTTCTTTTTTCATTCTTAATTTATGTTCTGAATGGTGGCTTTTTCTTGTGTACAACGTTTACATTCATATCTATATCTTCTCTTGTTGTTATTTTGAGTTACTCTTTAATGTCATGTAATGTTGGCTTCCACACAAGAAGAAACCAAAACAGCGTAATTGAAAGCTCTATAAAATGCAATTATTTTGAAAATCTGGTTATCGTCCAATATTCTGTCCCTAAACCAATTAATAAAATTGAAGCTCTTTACATTTCTCAGTAGATCTATTGTGAATTGAAACACTGCTTGTGATCTTCTGCATTATCTTGCATTTCAAAATGTATTTTGTTTGTACACCTGATATTCTTCTGACTGCAGCTGTAGCTTGCTTATCTTCTTTGTTTTGTTTTGGTCCTGGGCTCACACCTCGAGTCAGACCGAATCTAATTTCAATCTCAGCCTTGACACCATCTTGAAATTGCTACGACTTGGACGTCAGATATTTTTGTGGTGGCTCACTCTTTGTCCTTGAGATTATATAGAATAAAGTTTACTTCATGTAACACTTTCTACAACCGTGTGGTCTTTCTTACATGAATTTTAACAATGTAATGTTAATCTTATGTGTACATTTCTCTCTGTTATAAAATTTAGAGTTTGAACATCAACATATTAAAATATTTGCAACATTTTATGGATACATTTTGTTTCGTCCTTCTTATTCTGAAAGCAGTTTTATTCCCCCTCTTCCCAGGCTGCATTGGTGAAGTGGCAGCATATGGAGAAAAGACACAAACCTCTCCCCAGACTCTTCATCCTTTTGTTTCTATCAGAACTTATGCAGCTGCCCAAATTATAACCATGTTCCACATCATTCCAGTCTTGGCTCCTGGTCAGTTCAAAATGTTATTACTCGCATATAAATTACATATACATTAAATATACAGGTGAGACTACATATTTCACAAAAACGCAGTGAACATGATTATATTTAAGATTTAACAACAACATGTTTGACAACTTTGGTGACGTTTATAATGTTACTTCCTGGTTGGACATGAGCAGCAGATATTTGACATAGGTGGAGGTAATTCCCCACTGTTACCTAGCAACCATACTGTAAACAAGGGCCACAATCATTCATATATCATTATCATCATTATATAATAGTTATGAGTTGACAAATAATAATGATAGTACCTTTATTTTGTTAAAAGATTGTTTAAACTCATAAAAAATATGCCTGTTATATATAAATTGTCCCTGCATTTTAGATGAAATGTTGCCTATTAATAAAACAGACAGAGGAAGTCTGTTTTAGAACTCAGCTCTTCACAAAATGTTACTTGACCGATGTAAAACTATGATACGTACATATTTACCACAGGTTCTATCCCAACAAACAAAATATTATATTCTGGGCCCATATTATATTCTGGGCCCATATTATATTCTGGGCCCATGTCTATTGCGCTGATCTCCACACAGTCTCTCTTCAGCTCTGTCCCCTCTTACTCCTCATCACGCTGGGGGTCCAGAGCATTCAGTCACCCTCCTCTAGAACTCACTCTCACCAGCCCTCCCTAACATAGTAATAAATATCTGCTTCTTTATTGCGACTACAACTTCTATTTTTAGAAAGACACATGCAAATTTAGAGAGTCATGGGTTGTTCTCGTCATAAAAATAGCTCATTTCTTGCCCGGTTTCATTTCTGTTTCCTGTTAATAGAGCAATTAAAGACTGAAATATATGCTGTTAACGTTTTAAAGCTGTTATTTATGTAAATGATGTTAATAATGCACATCTCATTAGCACTCATTCAGCAGTGACACGATGTTGCTTATTTTTGGAGATGGGGTCGCTAGTTTTTCAAAGGTCGCTTCTTGCTTTCCGAAAATCTGACAACCCTGCTCCCACTGTAACTGCAATTTACTGCTGTTTTATTAACCTGCCTTGTAGTTTGACTGATTTGAAATATTATTGTTAAAGTGAGTGTTTATTAATTGTTTGTACGGTACCTTTGAGTGCTAAATAAATCCATTATTACGATCATTATTATCATTATTACTATTGTAATTTCAATGTGATCCAAAAGACAATGCATTCGTTTCTTTCTTTCACCAATGAACTAGTCCAGACATGCATTTATTTTCTTTGAAATGCCACAATTACTATTCCGTCAACAATTAATTATTTAAGTGTACACATGTTCAATTAAATGCAGTAATTTATTTTATTTTCTCCATTCGAATATTCATTTTTAATCCGTCAATCAATGTCAAAACTCTGAAATTGCTTTGTGATTTAGTGCCCGAAATACATTAGTCTAGGGCTTACATCAATTTAGCTGAGGAGCCTTTATATATTTTCCAATAAACAATATAGTTCCTTAAAAATTAGAAATCAACAGTTTTTTTGTATTCAGCTCTGAATTGCAAAAACTCTTTTATCCACAAATTGACTGACATAATTGGTTTTTCTTTCTTTCCATGAACGTGAATATTTTTTCAGTGTTTCACGAGGAGCTGGCTGCACCTGCTGTAACATCTAATCTAATGTAATGTCAAGTCCATGGTGAATCCGCCATTGCCATAAAAATCAGTGCATATCCAATTACCCCCGACCTCCCATAATAAGACAGATGCCCTCCAGTACACGCCGGCTATTTTTTGTAAGATGAAAAGCCAATTTCCCTGGTTGTCACGGGACAAACAAGAACCAAATGCACTCTGTCACTTTCTATCAAGCTGCTGGTTCATCTGGAAGGACTACTGCGGGCGAGCGACATTGACGGAGACTGCAGTGTTGCTCGGAGAGAGAGGGGAAAAGAGAAAGAGAGCGAAAGAGAGAGTCGCTGGTCCACATTTTGCCATAATGATCTGTGGAAGGAGTCACTCTGCATCGTGTTAATATACAGTTATTCATCTTCACTATGGCACCTTTAGGAAAGAGTGGGTTTGCCCTTGGGCTAATCTCGAGGCTCGCAGAAGACAGCCAATCCATCAGACAGCTCTACTCTTTCACATGCTGCAAACTTCATGGACCTCCCCAAAGATGCGGGCGAGAAAAAAAACAAGAAGTGAATGCGAGTGTGATTGAAAAGGGAATTTGTGATGTAGAGGGAGAGATGGAGTGAGGATAAGGAGAGAAGTCGGACCAGTCGGGAGGCAGTCGTCTCGTGGTGATTTATGGTGTTTGGAGAGAGAGACTGTTTGAATTAATGAGTGTGAATTGGTGAAATGGACTGGCAAGCTGAGCCTGCGCGGGTTTGGGGGCCCTCGTCATGGCAGTAAATAGCAATATGTAGATTTCTGGTTTACAATTAGAGATTTATATATTAAAACCTAAACTAAAAAAAACTTTAAATGACAATGTACTTAATCAGATCTGGTTTAATCTATCAAAGTATTTAATTTTCCGTCAAATGAACCATTCTGGGAAGAATCAAGGTCAGTTTGTTCTCCAAACTCTCTCTCAAAAAAAAAATAAAAAAAAATCCTTTATCACAAGACCCTAAATCTCATTTTTGATTAAATTAGATTCAGCTTTGAAAAAGGAACTGTCAAAACCTAACAAATGCTCAAACTAGTGTCAATCACACCATCCCTCCGGACGCTTTTCACCTCCTTATGTTTACCAAAAAAAATCTAGGCAGGATATGAGATCCGTGCAGAGCTTAGCTTTGAGTAAACTCAAAAACAAAAGCCAAAAGTACAGTCCAGTCCATTGTTTGTACTACAAAGGGTTCAAGAACACCTTTTAATTTGAATTGGAAGACATTTTAGAGAGGCATTTTAGAGAAAATCAGCCAGAATGTCTCCATGAGCATGTGATAAACTATTTTTTAGGCCTTTTAATCATTCACAAAGTGACAATGGCAGTTTACTTATTTATTTAGTTTGACTTTTTTCCGGCCGGACTTTGTTTGTGTTCTCTACCGTCGGGAAGACAGTGCCAAAGCCTGTGTTAATCAGCAGACAAGAGTCGAAACTGTCAGGTATGAGAAAACCAACAAACTGTGGTCTCAAAAATCCTCTTTCAAATAAATTGTCAGCAAACCAAATTAACCTACTTTACAGTATTTAGTTCTATGATTGCAAATGTTAAAAATGTTTCACTGAAATCACATGGACCAACATCAGCACCCAATTTAGTCCCAATTTGGATTTACCTGATACAATATACATTCGATAACGACCCCAAGAGTATCAAGAAGGATATCTGAGGTAAAACATCTCTCAGAATAATATATTATGACAAATATGTGTACTTTTAGTGAAATCATCGTTAGTTTCCATCATGATTTATATTGACAAGTGTTGGACCTGAACAATGCAACACAAAATGTCTGACCTTGGGAAAATGCAAAAGCACATGGTGACTTTTAATGGTTTGCCGGTGTATTGTGTATTACCAATTCTTACCGGGCTTGTCAGTTTCCCATGACAGCTTGTAGAAATTGTTTATCCCAAAATTGCTTGCACTTGGCAAACTCATTCATTACCTCCAAACCGAGAAGAGACAAGGTCAAATTACATATTCACTTGTGTTGCGCCTGACTTTTCTTCTCCTCCGTCAGCATTTTGGACAAACTTTGGTGAAAAATTGCTTGTTAGTCCTGTCAGCATTACATCTCAGAGAACAGACTGCATTTCTATTCCACAAACTAGAATAAATCACACCAATGTGCCTCACCATGGAGCGTAATGGTGTATTTTAAAGGCTGTCGTGATTTGTGAAGACTAATGGCCAACAGCCAACATTCAGATGATATGCACTGAAATGTATTAGCTGCAAAAGTGACCTTAGCTGCATCATTCTTTTTAATGGGCAAGATGGAAAAATCACCTTTTTGAGACAAATACAGCCCTTCACAAGTGACATGGAGACAAGGACTTTTCGAACAGGGTTATTTAACTTGATTATTTGACGTACAGTACATAGGTATCTGCACAAATCATTATCTCAAGATTGATAGATAGTTATACTTTGTTAATCATTTTCAGGAAGGGGTTTTGTTGCAGCAGCTCATTTGTACAAACGGACAAAGAGGAAAACATCATGGTGTACATGACTTTTTTTGTTTTGTTCCTCAAAAAACTATATTGTAGAAAAAAGTTCTTTGTGACAAAAATGAGACCGCTGTGGGCTTCCTGCATCTCATATTAAAGTCATTTATGTCTGGTCTCTCAGAGCGAGGAACTTCTGTTTTTTCTGTATGAAAATTAGGTACCACAGTTTTAATTCATCCACAATGAGTAAAAAAAGTGCACAAAATATAGTCTTCTATGATGTAAATTTATATATTATTGAATTATTTTGCTCAAGTTAAAGGTGAAGTATGTCATTTTTCAGGGGAAGGGTTTGTCCCCCTGCTTGCTTTCATTGTTTTGCCTAAACTTACCCATCTCCATGGAGACAAGCAGATGACACCACCAGCAAGTTACAGGTTAGTTCTGTGGAGAGAGGGCCCTGCTCAATGAATATTTTCATGATGTTTTCTTGCAATAAAAACCCCTGTAATTGGATAAATGCCAGACAGACAATACACCACAAAAGTTACATAGTGTACCTTTAAGTGCACCTGATTAATGGGCTGATAAAATACATTTAGTTGATGGGATTTTTCAAAACGTGATTTGGACCTAGCTACTTCTTCGTCTGCTTAGCTTCCGTGCGCAGCATAATTCCAAATGTGTTTATAAGAAAGGACCTCCAAACAAAAACCTTAATGCATTTGATTTATAAAATGGCTTTTGCAAACATAATTTCTTGTAGCGGCTTTAGAGACATATCTAATGCAAAAAAAAAATAAATCCAGATTTCCTCAGAGACAGTGGTGGTAAAGCTCTTGGGGTCAGTTCAAAGACTAATTTGTGTGTCTCGCTGTTTGCGTATTCTAATCACAGCAGCAATTAGTGCAGCTCCCGGGCCCAGACTGAGGTCAGAGCGTTTGCAAAACATGTCAGCGGGGTTGTATCAGGACACCGGACACAACAACAGCAACAAATCTTCAAAGCCATCTTCACTAGAATTTGGATATATCTCGCACGGATAGAAGTGGCTTTTATTTTTTATGCAATGAGGATTTGGTTAATCTAGTGCGAAAAGTTCCGGTACGGATGTTTTCCAAAACTCAACTTTGAATGTAAGACGCTCAACAGTCCAGACGTGACAGCAGGGATGAAACGTCGCGCTATCCAGACAGTTGAAGGAAGATAAACAAACATGTGAGACAAGGACAACTACAAAAACCCTGTATACAGTACTTTAAGGACATTATCAAAATCACAGCCTGGTTTATCTTTCACAGCAGATTTCTTTCCACTGTCTGAGCTGATTTGAACTTCTAGCGATACTTTGAGCATGTCTTCGAATATTCTAACATTTTGAGGCTCAATAATCCAAAAACAAGCGTGGATGCAACAGGGATCCTAAATGGACTGTATCTTTAGAGACTTTATTCTGCAGCAGATTTTAAATGTTGTGAAAGCTTGGTGGGACACAGTAAGTAATGGCATGAATCCAGCAGAAGTGTTTTCAGAGATAAGAGGATCTGAGGGGCTCCTGTGGTCCGGCTTTTGGTCCAGCTGCTCTGGGACGGTCCAGGCTGGGTGTGGGCCGCTGGGACATGATGGAATGAGATGGGTTTGGGATGGGTTTGGGATTGGTGTAAGCAGCGGGCTCAGATGGAGCATATGTGGAGAAGGTCACAGGGGTGATCCTTCAGACCAGGGTCCTGGATGACCTTTCCACTTCAGGCTGTAACATCAGGAGGTCTTGGCTCACTCTGTGTTTGCAAGTTTAATTGTTTTTGATCACCAAAGACTCATGCTGTGGTTGTAAAACTCCCATTTTGCACTTTTTAATCTTTCAAAACTTCAGAACAGATGAGATCAGAAAGGACTCTATTGATCTCACAGACTTGAACACAAAATGTCCATGCAAGGAAAAACAATTTACCGGTACACTACTTGGCCTGTCCTGAAATTCAAATTCAAATGTTATATCTGTAGACACGGGAAATGCTGCATTCCATCATTCTTCAGGTGCTCGAGTTTCGGAGATGAGAAGTTGTGGTTCTGCCTCATCCATGTGCTTTCATCTCGGAAAGAGTTCGATGTAACACAATCACGAAATCACAGCGTTTGATAGAGCAAACTGTAAGATCACTTATTGTTATCCTTCTCAAAAGTTAAACGTTATTTGTTTTTGAGAACCTTAATATTTTTACTTTTGCTAACGTTTCACAGGTAATCAATTAAACGCAAATCTGTTGCTGTCATAAAACGGAAAGCTGACAGTAAACCCCAAATCAGCTGATTTTCCACACAGCAGGGGATGTCAGCAGCTTGTTCCTGACTCCTTTTCCCGACTTGTGCTTTCATCAGCATTTTTCAACTCAGAATAACGTTTTCCAGAGTTCTCGAGGACCAAAAAGTCGTCAAACAATGTGCAAATTCAGTTATATAAAAAAAAAAAAACATAATCAAGAAGATTTTGAGGGCTAGAAAAGGTGGCGCACTAATTTTGTCATTAACAAAACCCACAAAAAGAGTAAGTTCAACAACCAAAACAGACTGTCAGTATTTAAATGCGTCCATGCACTGTCTCTTTTAAAGTGCTAACAGAGGATTCCAGAAATGAAAGAGAAAAAAACAACAACACAGAGCGGCTCACAACTAGGAGGGGAAGTAGGAGAAGTGAGGTGACGGTTGACGTGTTAATATTCCCAAAGGAGGAGGCTCATGGTGATCTTGTCATATGAGCAGCCGCCTGAACCAAAGTCGAAAAGACACGCCGCGCTTTGCCCAATCATATCTGACAAACGCTGACATGCACATAGGACGCGCTAATTGTGAGCCGGTTTATCTACGGTATTTATTCATTTTGTCTCGTCGAAGCGTTCTGAAATGGTGTCATGAAGTTTCAAGATGATACGGTTCAGAAATGTGGGTGTTTTACAAATCACAGGATAACAGGACTCAAAACTCACAAAAAACACAATGATAAAGAGGATGTTGTGATGTCTGAGAACAAAAGAGTTAATTACACTTTTCAATTAAACTGTTCAAAGCCATTATACTTGATCATTCTCCCAAAATAAAAATTGTGCAAATTGTAATAATGTGTTAGCGCTCTCTGCTTCTTTTCAGGTGGTTTACACTCAACTGGTCACTATGGAAACGCTTGAGGCCAAAAAAGGTAAAAGCAAATTTGATTCATGAACAGTGTGGCAAAATCAACTTGACAATAATAATTGAGTGCAACAAAAGGTCATAGACGTGTGTATTGTGAATATGTTGTGCCGCAGATGTAAATTAATAAGGACTTGACATTTTCCAACTGCTTGTTTACATTTGAGCTCCCATCGTCGTTTAATCTATTGTTTTTGTACCTGAAACAATGACATTTATAGGTGCTGTGGGTAACTTTTGCAGTAGTGGGAAGTAATTGAGTAGAACTGTATCCTTTTCCATCTAAAATGTCCTCCTTGAGAGCAGGAATCTGTACTTTCTACTGCACTACATGTTTAAACTGGACTGAGAAGTATAAAGTACTTTCCATATGGTTTGATGAGTCATTTTCAGCACATTCCTGATGACGTCCTGTCTACAGGCTTTGAGTTTAAGTCCTGGCTTTGAGCAAATGGATATATACACATAAAAGTCTGGAAACATTAAGAAAATCATGAGAATTCTTTATCAAAATCAACAAATTTTACACTTTAACACTTTCAAAAATCTACTTTTCAAAGTAACATTTTAAACATGTACTTCAATACTTTTGATGAACTAGATTTTACTACATTTAAAACTTTTCCTTCAGTTCATTTCTTTCTACTTCTGTCGGTAGTTTTACATTAGTACTGTACTAAAACTGAGCAGTATCTACCACTGGACTTTTGTGGTGGGGGATCGTTCACCTGCTCGTCTCCATGGAAATGTTATGGCCTCGGGTAGAACTTTCCGCAGTATAGCATTGAACATATCTAGCTACATACTACTATATGTTTTTGTTGCTAATAAAATGTTATTCTTCTACATCCTTCTACAGTTCTGACGTGATGCTCTCCAGTGAACTGAGGTTATGTGAACTGAGGTTATGTGAACTGAGGTTATGTGAACTGAGGTTATGTGAACTGAGGTTATGTGAACTGAGGCATTTTTCAGCTTCTTTAAAAAAAACTGGATTATTATCCTACAATAAAATGTTAAATATAGTTTCTTAACTGTGTCTTGAATTTGAAAATGTTTTTACTACTCTGTAATGCACGCTCTGAACTGACACTCAGACTGACTTTGTACCGAGTGGGACTTTTATTTTACTTAAATGTGCAGTGATTTTGTTGATGTCTACTTGTGTTTTTATTTAGATTTGGTTTTGTTCTGTTCTATGTTTATTCTTTAAAAAAAATAAAAAAAATAATTAAGATCGGCTTTGTGGGGTCACCTTCTTGTCTCCATGCAGATAGATATGTTTAATGCCATACTGCGGAACATTCCAGGCAAGGCAGAAACGCCTTCACTAACAGGTGGCAGTAGTTTTGTAGTGTTTTGTATTTGGTATATCGTATCTGTGCATGTTAAAGAAAGGCTTCTCACTAAATAAGTTTATCCTCTGTTTTTTTGACATAAATTATGAGCCAGCCGATAATTTACATATGGTGTTATGCAGAGTAACATATTTATCATGTAAACAGACAGTTTGGTGTTGAGCTAAATCTGGGCACGGGTCGACTGTGTGGTGCTTCTCCTTTCACACGGACATCTGTGCCGCTGAACAACATCTGCCCCAACAAGAAACAGACAACTATAAATGCTTTATGTTTCCCTGTACAATGTGCCAACCTTCCCAGGCTGTTGTTTTCCTTTTTCTTTCTTCAAAAAAAATCAAAAATCAAAATCAAAATGTGATAATTAGCTAAATTCACTGGTTTGCAAACCTCTTGAAACCCATCCTGAATCTCTTCCCCATAGAAACATCAACAGCACAACATAATGCTTTTGTCATGTGTATGTAATGTTACTAAAGTTTATTTCCTATGAAAATGTGAAGATTGAATGCAAATAAATAAATAAACAAAGACAATAAAAACCTTGCCTTATAGTCTTTTTTAATTGGGGCGTCACAAATGTTAATCTATTTCAAATTCAAATAAACGTTGAACACTTCGCGCACATTTAAATATTCTGTTCTCCTAAATGGTCCAACCCACAGTGAATCCTGCAGTGTCCACGAGGCAACCGACGGCTCCTCCTCAGTGAATAACGATCAGTGGTGGAGTCTTTTTTCCTCTCTAAGCTGTGAAAAGAGCACTTTGGAAACAACACGCCTTGCTCCTCCATCACTCTTTTTAAACACGTTTGGCACCACATCCCCCTTTTACCCGAAAAGAGCAATATTTATTGTCACTGTGAAATCAAGTTTAGAATGGATTATTTACCCGCTTTGGCAAAACTACTTAGTGCTGAAGTCATAAGTGCTAGAATGCAGAGGAATTGACATGCAAGCGTTTGTCCATGGTTGGGTAAAGACAGAGCGATCGATAGGCTGACAGAGGGCTGACAGAATGACAGGTCTACGCCGATTGCTAGGACAGGAGGGTAGGAGGTAGGAAGCGAGGAAGGAAGGAAGGAAGGAAGGGAAGAAAGAAAGAAAGTAAGGAGGTAAGAAAGCGAGAGGGAGTGACAGGGAGGCTGGCAGCTCGCAGTAATGAATGATAATTGTTCATGAAGAGCAGGGTGAGTGCGTGGAGGCGGGACCCACGTCACGCCTGTCTGAGCGCTCACACAAGACCTCGGCAGGGGCACCATGGGAAGGCTTGGATCTACAGGCTGAGGCTATACTGCTACTGCTACTGTATGTATTTACTCATGTGGAAACCCTTGGCAACATGGGTGGATTTGGGAAAAAATATCAAAGCAAAATTAGTACACAATCAAATGAAGACCACAAAATAGTACAGCAGTTTGAGTCCAAAAGAAGTATTCAAAAATGTTTAAACCTTTTCCTAACCAGGACAGTCCCTCTGAGATTAAGCAGCTCTTTGCAGGGGAGTTGTGGAGCCTATAGTACAGGGTTTAGTGGAAGCACCCGGAGGAAACAACTCAGACACAGTGAGAAGGCGCACAATGTATACTCCACACAGAAAGGGTCAGCGCCTCCCTGAACCCAAGACTTCTGTGCTGTGAGGCTGAAACGTTAACCGCTGCGCCACCACGTGCAACTGAGTCGAGGCTTACCCACTGACCAGGGAGAAGATTCCACATTACATTACATTTCATGAACTTTCTTTTGTTTGTCAATTAAAAGAGCAAAAGTATTGTCTAAAAGATGCAAGCAAAGCAGATCCCAATAAGAACGGAACTATCACTATTGAAGTATTGATATATCAATACTGACTCAATACAAATGTGGGTATTGATGCTGGTAAGTATCAATTATAAGTAAATGTAAGGTGTTCTGTTTGTCCTTCGGAGTTTATCTGACATCCTCTTTATACATTTTATTTACAGAACTGCCTTTACATACATGGTTGAATCAGTTTTGATATTGAAAAAAATGACCCCTTGTTTGTGGTATTGTATCAAAAAATGTGGTATTGCCCATTCCTAGTTCCCAAAGTGCTGCATATAGTGAAATAAAATCAATCAAATTGGATTAAAATAATAACAGCTCAATAAAAACAACACAGTGAAATAATGAATAGGCTGGACATACACGAATACAATAAAACAAATCCATCAAAGACAACAAGGACCACACAAGTCATGTGGAGTTAAAAGCCATGACTGAGGTTTGTACTCAGCACCTACTCTATATTTAAACTAGACAACTGTGCTTTTTAGATGTGGGCATTTTATCTTCATTTAGAAAGCTTGATTTGCCGCATTTAAAATCAGACAGCCGAGTGCCTGTTTTTGATGCATTAAGAGTCCGATGAAGGTTATTTTCTGGTGATTTGAAGATTTGAGCAGACAAACTGACTTAAACAAACAAAAAGCAAATTTCTTTTGCAAGAGCTCAATCAATAAAGAGACACGGCCCTGGAGAACCCCAGAGCCTCACTTGGAATGAATGGGCTGCTCATAGTCCTCATATTTTTAGACGCCGGCAGATAAAGACGTAAAACATGGCAAGTACTTGGCCCGTTTTGAATAATTCTCAATGATTGTGGGAAGCTTTTCATATTCTTATAAGAACACATTTTTATCATGGGTATGAATGGGAATTTTTTATTTATTTTTTGTCAAGGGTTTCAATCATGGTTCTGGTTTAAATAATTCCTCAGATCATTCGGCTTACTCAGACTGCAGCCATATCATCTCGAGAACACCAGATCTTGTGGGATCTCAGAAGCTAAGCAGCGTTGGGTCTGGTTATGGGGTTTTAGACCACTTAGTACCAGGTCTTGGACCGCGGTGACTCCATACTCATATTTTGGTTTGCTGTATAATGGTGTCATTATTGTTCCATGTAGTTCCAGCAGATGGTGAGCTCCCGACACGCATGGTTTCTCTGAGGGAAACTGACCATGAACAAAGGGAAAAGAAGGAATTTATTCAAAAAGTGTAAATTAAGTTCTGAACATGAGGTGTAATGTCACAGTTATACCTTTCAGGAAGAAGTGTAACAATTATGACTAAAACCCAAGAACCCCTCCTCCACATTACTGTTGTTGTGTCCTCAGGCAAGGCTCTTCATCCATCTTGACTTGAACATTCAAACAAATTTGAGGATAAAACCTTGGATCCATATTGTTTTGTGTGCGTGCTTAGTGGCATTACACTCAATTTCCTAACAATATAGTCCTACTGTTATATTTTAATGTGGTGTGGAATTATGCAATGTCTTTAAATGTTTAACGAATAGCTGTCCACACTCTCCTCACGTGACCCATTTGTCCATTACCGTAAAACACTTAACTTAACCGATGCATTGTTTTATAATTAACAGGCTCTTTCTAATGGCGGTGGTTTGTGTTCCAGTAAATCCAACCGTGTTAATGTTATCTTGCTCTGATTTAACATACTGTAGTGACGCATTAGGTTCCTTGAGTTATGCGAACTTTTGCAGTGTCTCTAGGGGGCACCATTGAGGAGGTGGAGTGTAGCACACATTTTGCTGCAGGCAGTTGAAGCACAAGATGGTTATATAAATCAGAAATTCAGACCTGACCTTTTTTCTTCCGACAGTCGAGCTCACTGAGGGTAAAACGAGTTCAGGAGGTGAAAGGGTCGACTCCACACAATACAGATGATGCATAAAACACATATTTTTAACTTGACAAGACAATTGCGGCGTTAAGTAAGTGCTAAGGCTGTTATTCAAAGTGGAGAAGTCTATTAAAACGTCAGTGGTGGGAAAAGGGGCCATAGCTCAAGTACACTATACTTTTAAAACAAGGAGGACTTTGATGAAGGAAAGAATACCATAATCATCTATTACTGACATGATTATACAGTAAATATTTCAACGAATAACTTTAATTTGATTTTTGGATGAAATGAGATTAAGCGATGTACACATTTCTTTAGTGTATAATTTGACTTCTTGGTTGACATGGGCATCAGATGTAACCATAGGGCCAAACACACAGTAATTTGACATTATAAAACTATATAATAACCGCTTTACTTTGTCGAATGCGCATTTTAACTGTCAGAAAAGTGCACAAAGAGTTTTGTGCTTTGTGCGTAGAAAGTACATTCTCGAGAGACAATATCCTACAGATCGCATAGGGAAAAACGCAAACAATTCAACATTTTATTATATTACGCTGAGTGAAAATAGAGATGCTGTTCAACTTGTGTAAGCTGTATAGACTGCCTGGCCAAAAACAAGGTGCCACTTGGATTCAACTAAGCACATACAGTAGGTACAAGCCTCCAACTGGATCATTGCTGCACGGGAGATGATCTTTCAGCTGCAGACTTCTCATTTCTGAATCAGTCATGTGGAAAGACATGGAAAAGATGCCAGTGTGTTTGAGAAGGGTCAATTCATTGGCATCGAGCAGAGAAAACATCTGAGGAGAAGCAAAAACTAATCTACTACAGACCTGAACCCCAGTGAGTGTTTGGGACGAGCTGGAGAAGGCTTTGTGCAGCGGTCACTCTCTCACATCATCAATACAAGATCAACTGGTGAAAAAGAATGCAACACTGGATGGAAATAAATCTTTTAATATTGCGGAAGGTTATTGAAACTAGAGAACGAGTGAATGTGTGCTGTAATCAAAGCTAAAGGCGGCGTTCCTACAAATATTAGAACGTGTGCCACTTTTGGCCATTTTTTTTTGGACAGGCAGTGTAATTATGCAGCCTCAAAATGCAGGGGGGAAAACGTTTCAATATTTTTAAACTGTGACATTTGCTGACGTCCGCCATAGTGAGAGGTCAAAATAATGTTCCAGTTTCCCAGTAGAAATTACGAGATGAGCAAGATCCCACTCATAAAGAAGCAAATGAAGGCAGCATGAGAAATGGTGATCTTAGTCAACTGCTGCTGTGCACAGAGCCCATTGTCCCTGCATTTTGGATGTCATTTTACAAATTAATGACACATAATGGGATTAATTTGAACTCTACTTGGATTCCTGTATTTATCTTTTTTTTCCTTGGAGAATAGTGTGACAAATGTATTTTTAGCAGCACTTGATAAAGATTGTTATGATGGCAAACTGTGTAATATGCCATTTATGGGTAAAAAGGAAATTGAATTAAAAATGAAAATATTAAATAAATTGGTAAGTACCAACGATTTGCAAGCATTCGTCATGAATAACCAGCAAAGCCAACATGTCCTGCAGTGAAATGGTTGGACAGGATTTCCAAGAATAGATGAGTGTTTCTATGGTAACAGAGCAGAAGTCCAAAGGTGAGGTGGGGCAGGGTCAGAACACATTGACAGGTGCAATACTGTACAAAATGTTTTGAGCGACATTCACTGCTCAAACAAGGAGAGCGGCGGTGAAGGTTGAAGGCACACAATGTAACCCTAATCTGATTATCACTCTTCTACTACATGCTCCAAGACAGTGGAACTTATTCTGCTGTGCCAACATAGAAAAACAGCACACTCCAAGAAATCAACATTAATTTATGCTCTATAAAAACAAAAACAAAAAACTAAAATTGTATTCATTCTGTTCCATTTTGGTAGTAAATTTCCCTTGGCCACAGTAGCATTGGTTAGATTGGTGACAGCCATGTAAACAAGTTTTATATCAATCCATGTTTCATATCATACTTGTTAAAACATGCTTTATTTATAGAGAACATTTACCAATCTTCACCACTGCCCAAAGTTGTACAAATGCACTCAAGTCATTTAGTTTCCTGTAACTTTTTTTTAAATAACTATGCCACAATCCCACATTATTCACAGATTCCCAGCAGCTCTGATATTCTCAATATAAAGAAATTAGCACTCAAGTTGTCCCAGAAACCTTGTCGTCATGCGTGGTATAACTTTAAAATGTCATGAAGATATGAAAACTTTGCGGTGACAGACAGAAAGATGTCAAGAGCAGAACAGTGAAGGGAAGAAAAGAGAAACACGGGACCTGCTATTGTCAAAAACAAGACTGCACTTAGGGAATTGGCTCCACGTCATGTCCTCAGGATAGTGAGTAGAGAAGACGCTTTCTTAAAAATAATAAAATAAAATCGGCAGGAGTGCTGGTTGACCTTACATGATCTTAACAATATGCTGCGGGCCATTGCACAGGGAGACTTGTAAATGCATAAAGCCTGATTTGAAAAATGGAATAAAGGAAAGAGTTAAGAAGAACTCCTGGGAGAGAGGAGGATGGATGTTGAAGTCTTACAACATTAAATTAGTTCAGGTTGAAGAGGAAAGGTCTCTGTCAAAGGATATGAAAGGTTCTATAGTGGATGATAACACAAAGATGGATAAAAATAGCATCCAAATCCAAATAGGAAGTGCATTTTGAATTCAATCTTATTCCTTATTGCAAAGCCACAATTCCTGTCAAGTCATGCTTTTCTGTTTTGGCTCTTGTGGATCAGTAAGAATTAATTTTATTTAAATGGAGAACAAGAGAAAAGTCTCTAAAAGTTGTTAAAATATAAGTCAAAACGGCACAGTTTCTCTGGATGGCTTGAAAACAAGTTTGTAATCCGTAGAAAAGGGAACATATTTAATGGCGCGTCTGTGGAAACTTCTAGAATAAGGTGAATAAAGGTCAATAAAAGGTTATTTCTGCCAGGTTGGGGGAAAACATTATTGAATTACACTTTAATTGACAGAAAAGTTCCCAAAACATTACAAAAACATTGTGTTTTGTTTCTGAAATTCTCCAATTCTGACAAGAAATAAGAATTTGTTATGTGATTGAATGTGATTATTAACCATTTGAACTTTAGTCATATTATATTTATTTATTCAGATATTAATTCATCAAGTGTTCTTCCATTCTGGTCAGCACATTTAGTGGAAACATTTCTGAAACTGGACCATTAACGCCTCTATGTATCCTTGACTTTTCGTTGCAATACTGAGAAAAATATTACATAATTCATCACCAGTTTAAGAAGTGATCGTCTGAAGACGAGGGTGACCTGTTCATACGCCTCCTGCTGAAGGGCACCAGCAGGGGGCGCTAGCATCTGGCAGACTGGTCTAACCTCAAAGTGAGCGGTCAGCAGTGAGGCCAGAGTCCTGCGGGCGTTGGGAACTCCTCGTGCATAAAGAACACAGATCAACCAGCTCCTTCTGCACACTTGACTTGTAATGCTGTGGAAGTCAGAGAACAAGGGTCGCGGTCAACAGTAAATGTAAGTGGTATTGCAAGAGCTTTGGATTGAAAGCGAAATATGATTATTTATAAATGCAGTAATGTACAAGACTCAGAAATCAAGGGTCCACTAACTGAGCTGAGATGGGCAGCTGACTTTTCCTAAAATCCTAATTCTAAAGCTGTTGCCATACCAACATTTCAAATTTCGATACTAAGAAAATGCTCCTATTGTTTTAGACCAGGCATGTCCAAACTACGGCCCGGGGGCCAAATGCGGCCCCCAGACCAATTTTTTTGCTAAGTTGGTCCAAACAACAAAAAGTAGTACTTTTTCCGGAGAAATTTTAAACATTTCAAGCATTTTGATGTTATATCAACCTAATATTAATGTTCCAAGTCTTATTAAAGGTGTGGAGGTTCATCAAAACAATGTCAAATGCAACATTTAGAATGATTCACTTGATTGTCGGGTCGTCTGTGGCCCTCTGCGCCGTATAAGTTTCAAAATGTGACCCTTGGTGAAAAATGTTTGGACACCAGGACACCTGTTTCAGACAATGTTTTCAACACAAAATTATAGCACTTCCTTGATGCTCCCATGTGGTTCTGCGAAAGCTCAAGATCATTCTAAAACTGTTCAGGAAAGGTCCAATTTTGTCCTGTTTATGTCATTTTCTAAAAACATCAATACGTGTTCAAATGAGTATCTAGTTTCAATACTAGTTTTGATAATGATTAGTATCTGATTTTTTATAAGTTTGACAACCCTAAAAGCAACACTTTAAAAACCAAAGTCGAATTTTGTGTGCATGGACATTGTTATTGACTAAAAAACATCCTTCACTCTTCCCATTTTCAAGCTGGAGTACCCAACTCTTTTACTCATAATTCTCTTTCCACCCCAGAAAGTGTATTGTAAAAGCAGAACTTTGTGGGGAAAAATTCTAAATAAAATCAGACCTCTACATGCTGTCTTCATCGTATAGTGAACATTTTATCTTTTCAAACATGTAAGAAAGAGCCAGAGTCACTGGGATTTCATCTTGCTCCACTTTTCTGTTATATCTATCTGAGATAGCTGTTCTAAAGCTGTGCTAGTGGCCAAAAAGACCCCGCATGTGAATATTTTTGATGTACCAAATGGTTTGTGCGAGAAGTTGAACTCATCTTGAGATCTTGAGCTAAGCTTGGTCAGGACTGAAGGATTAGTCTGTTGGTTATATTTTAGGTTAATCTAAACCAAAAGCCTTCACTAAGGTGTGGTAACTATGATATTTAAGTAGAACAGGGGCTACTCACTTTCCAGTCCAGCGGCTGACAAATAACAGGCCTGATGTGTGTCACAGAGTCAGGTGCACTGTGACTCCTGCATTATACACTTTTATGAGCACTGCAGAGGAGGAGTGAGACCAGGGAAGGGCACCAAAACACACCGCACAGCAGGCTAACAAAGACAGATGAGTTCAGAGGGGTTTAGTTAATAATGACAAAGTGTACTGTGTTTAAAAGATGGAGCTGAACCACGAGAAATTAGGGGACATTTACATTAGTGGACATGCATGAGAAACTTTTTGCAGCCAGCTTGCCTTTAAAGGAGAACAAAGTGACATTTACACCTTATTGATTCCTGTGATGTTAAATATGTGCCGTATTTTTGGGCATTTGAAGTGTCTGTCGTCACCCCCTGCTGGCTCTGGGCAGATAATCAGCTTTGCAACGTCGAAAACATCGCCAGACAACTGGGAAATCTTAGCTCTGTTTTTATTTGACAATGTTAAATGTATGTGATTATGAAATCTTATTTCAGTAAATAAGGAGAAAAAAACAGGTCTGTTCTCTAATAGTGTATTTTCAAAAGGGAGCTGCAGGGGGAGCTCTATCGCTAAAGTAACTTAGTTCTGCTTTAAAATTGTAGAAAAAGATTCAGTTGTAGTCATCTGGACTCTGTTTTAGAAAAAACAAAACGTTGTTCTGTAGTTCCCTGCCTCACCTTGAGTGCCTATTTAGCATCCGAATGCCCAGGGCACTCAAGGTGAGGCAGGGAACAATAGAACAATAGGCCCATCCCAGTTTCAATGGGCCATTAGCAGGAGGTCCCGCCCTGTGGGCAGGGCTCTCACAGAGTAGGATAAAAACAAGAGTTCTCCCAGACTTGTTTCTCGATTTTGATCCCACTGAGGAATTTATTCTTAGCTGATTGTATTAAAATTGATGATTTTTCTTCGCGACTCTTTGGATGGAGAGTTGAAACGTTTTGTTTTTTCTAAAACAGAGTCCAGATGACTACAACTGAATCTTTTTCTACAATGGAACACTCCTGGACGAATGAGGGATTACACCGACTTCTGCTTTAAAAGTTATTCAAAAGCCACAATCCCAGTTTTACAGTTTTCAATATTGTCTATATGGAATGGACATCAGACTATTATGGCAGGCTTATTTGACCATTGACCATTTGAAGAAAAGAAAACAAATCTCTGAATTCTGGTCCTCACTTTCAGTCTGGTCACCACTTCCTTCGCTGCGTCTCAGGCCAAACTCAGACAGAACTGTGCAATCAGGTTTGTTTATTTCAGTGACAAAACAGACAAGATCAATGTTCATTTAGAGCTAAATCAAATGTCTCACCTCAGATTAACGGCATTTTGTGCTTCGCTCAAGGATTCTGCACAAATCTGCAATGTTTTTCAGTTTCTTTTATCCTCTCATGCAGCCCTTTTTTTTTGGCAAGGACAGACCATGCGTGCCCCAGATTGGCTAATCCACCTGTCAATCACGCATATTTGATTTAAGGGACTGGGGAGAGGTATTTATTCTTGGCCATGTGAATATGTCCAATGGAACTTCAATCTTTAAAAGCAACATGACGACACATTTGAAAAGACTGTGTTACATCTGTGAACTTCCAAGGCATCTTCGAACAAATCTTTCCTGTTATATTAAATCCAAACATACTGCAGAAACATAGATTTATTGTCCACATTTCAAAGAGGTTATTCTTCAAAAGTGATCAATGTGATAAACAACAAAAGATATCAGCGTGCGATTTGTGGAGAGCAAAGACTACAACCCAAGGAGGAAAACTAATAAAAGAAACTGCTTTTGACAGAGCTTTGACCAAATTGAAGTTACTGGTGTGTGAAAGCATATTCCACCATCACGCCTCGTGCTTTGTTATTCAAAGACAGAGGAGACAGAGGGAGCAGAAGAAAGAGGAGGTTTGGAATCCAGCGAGTCAAAAGCATGCACTCGGGACCCAGCCCAAGGTCAAAGCTGCAGCCTCCGAAGATGGGGAAGTCACTGTGGATGTGTCATGGGGATCTGTGGGTTGTGTTGTGTTTTACAGGCGCAGAGGTGCATTGTGGGTCAAAATTTGAATGGGCTGCGAGGATAAAAGCAGACAAAAAGAGGACATTTGAACTCGCATCACCAAACAAAGCAAAGAAAATGCACAACTGGGAAAATGTAGACAACAGATAGCAGTTTTTGATGGTGTAAAGATTAAGAGAAGGTTGGGGAATTGGCTTGTATCAGTAAAGTGGAGCAGTTTGTAAAATGTTAAGCTTGTGTCAGTCAAACTTCACTCTAAATTTAAATTCTGTACAAGGCAAGGCAGCCAAGTCCAGCAGTTTCCTGACTTTTGCTCTATGGAGTCAATGATAAATCTCAATACAAATTGTAGGCCTGATCATACAACAAGGAATGCATGAATCAAAAATGGAAAATAACTCAGTATGTGGATTTTTTTTTTTTTAACTTTTACTTCAATACAATACTTTTACTTTATTTCATGTATTTATTAATTTATTTATCCAGGTAGGTTGATTGAGAACCAATTTTAATTTACAACGACGACCTGGTCCAGAGGCAGCAGCATAAAGAACAGCGCAACAGTGCAGACAATACAAAATAAAACACAATTAAACATTAAGTCACTCACACATCCGATTGTTATTTAGAATAAAACGTACAAAGAGCCACTTAAAAACAATTCTACTCATCTAAAACGACATGACTTAAGGAAGATTTTAAAGTCAAGCTAAAGGGATCAAAGTACGACAAGTTTTTGAAATGTTTCACCACATTTACTGCTTTAACAGTTCTCAAAGTCGGTGTGAAATACTCACTTTTACTCTTAAAGTACATTTTTAGAGTTTTACTTCAATACTTTTAGCTAAGTTTTGCTCCTGTATCTGTACTTTTACTGAGGTAACAAAATTGATAACTTCTTCCACCACTGCCTGTAGAAATGTAAATGATCAAATGAAGTCATAATTATATGCAGACAAAGCAGGTTGAGTGTGTTGCCCAAGGACACAACAGTGTTTGACGAGAACGTTGGACTGGCGCTCTACAAACTGAGCTCAGATGTTGCAGCTTGCAGTAACAGCACATATAGGTGTCTTGTCAATCACTTGTAACGAGTCTGAAGTTTTATGGCAGACTCTGCATATTTTTTATTTAAAATGATGTACATTAATTCCTCTTAATCAGCAGATATGCTCCACTGAGTTTGAATGAAAAGTGCTGTCAACGGCTTTGTCTTCACTGGAGCGCAGCAGCATCCACACAGCTGCTGAGCACACATTAGCATAAGGTAGAAATATTTAAAGACACATTATGTAAATGCAGCTTTTATGAGCTTTTAGTCATATTATAACAGTGTGCCCTGTTTACTCAGACTTGTATTTGGATTGATTCATGCATATTTGAGTAATCCTGCATTGTCCTGCATTTGAGGCTTGAGTGCTCAAACAATATTGGTTTTCACCTATCTCCGCCCACTGCTTTGTACTTACTTGAGATTATTCAGAATATTCAGTATAGGTTAGGTGTCTTTACTCGTACCCTGGATAAATTGGTTTGCAGTGATTAAGAGACATTAAACATACATGTGCACAGTATAAAAACACAGACATGATTGATTAACAAATTGAAAAATTGCACCGAGCGAATTAAAAAAAGAAAAGTAATTACACTCTGAAGAGGAAGTCAATATAAGATCAGTGATGCTGCTTACGAAGAACTAAATGTAAAATAATGACTCACCTTATTGTTTAATACTAAATATGAGGGGAGACATTTAAAATGTGTTGGATGTAAGAAATGCATCGTCATTTGTAAAAAAAAAAGTATCAATCAAAGGTTATCAATTAAATACACATGAAATGACAGAATAATAACTGGTATCATATAATGGAATGTTTTTTTTCAAATAAAAACAAGGAATGGTTAGTATTTGTGGTGGAGCAACGTTTTTGACCTCCAGAATCAATTATACTTTCTTCTTTTTCCTTTCAGCCTTTACTATTGAAAGCTGGGAGTGCACCAGTGGATTGTTCAGGTCAAAGGTTATAGGAATTCAGTGCCTGTTTGATGCCGACCGAGCTGAGGTGTGGAGTGGTTCTTGGCGCGCTCGTGGTGGCCCTATATCTCTCCCCGAGAGGCCCTTCTGTATGCCTGACACACTTGAGTGAATTTTCCACTGATTTCCATGACTTCAAGGTCGTCCATCTTCTGCTTCTTGTCAAACTCAAACATGTCAAACCAAACAGAAATCTGACCGCCATCACTCCAGCCTGGACCCAGATGCATCACATTTGATGCCAGAAGAGAACAGCACTGCATTTTGTTTGTTTATTAGGCTCTAGTTGGCATTTTGCCTGATCATTTATCAAGTTTGTTGCACCTCAGATCAAGTTGTATTGGAGTTTTATTTGGATATATTGTGTGTGTGTTTTAACAGAGTACCCATGATAAAGAGAACTTTTCTCATTGGGTTTTCCCTGTATAAATAAATGTAATGATTTTAGAAGTGAGTTTTTATATAAAGACATCATCAGTGACTTACAGTTAAGCATGCAAAACATGTCCTCTCTTTGAACTGCAACAACCTCACTTTCTTTTTCATTCTTAATTATTATGAAAGCTTTTATGTATTTCGATTACAGTCTATATTTTATAAGTTAGTGGCTTCAACCACATAGAATATTTGACCCCAAATCACAAACGGTTTAACTGGATAAAACCAAATTAAAATAGTGTCGAATTACAATAGAGTTAGAGCAGAAAGCTTCAAATGCGTGTTCAATTCTTAGTTTGTTACATTAATAAAACATCGTTAGGGGCAGATTTTGTTGTGTGTATTTGTGTGTAAGTGTATTTGGTGAGAAAGCAAACTGAACCAGTATGAAAAGGAAAAAAAAGAAAAAGAAAAAATTGTGTCTCAATTAACAATTTCACACCACATCAAACAAAACTGGGACTAACCTGGAAATAAACTAGTCTCCGACCAGGACCAAACCAGGAACGTTTGAAGCACCTAAACCGAACCAGTCTGACAGTCTGACACAGTGTTTCATTGGGTTGACCTTCTGACCCTCACTTTACACTGTTTCTGTGAGTCAGTCAGTTTTAATACAGTGAGGTAGACATCTCTTCTACTAGTCCCTGAAGAAATCTCTTTTAAATGGATCATATAAACTGTAGAGGTGGTCAGCTTTGGACTTGCAATTAGATCTCGCACATTTTCCATTAACGATCCTTAACAGAAAGAAGCTGAGATAATGACTTCCTCTGCCTTGGTTCTGCTGTGCACAAGTCATTATTTGCATCCATTACATTAATTACTTATGATGTATTAGTGATGATTATTTTTGATTTTATTTTTTAAAATACCAATACTTGATACTGGTCTAATCTTACATATGAAGGCATTTCCCGCCGTTTTTTCTGGCCCAAAGGTGTTGTTTGACGGGGCAGTTCTAGCATGAAAGAGGGAGAGAGAGGATGGAGACATGTGCAACGCTCCAAACCACTGCACCTCGCTGAGCACGGATAGTCATTTATTAATCAAAACTTTCATACCAGAAACAATGTTATTATATATACAGTACATGTATTGATATTTGCATTGTAGTATCAATACCCAATGCACTGTATACACTGAGTTGGTGTCAATTAAAAAACTGTGGTATGGCCCATCTCTAGTAAATGGAAATGAAGGTAAAATGTATGTATGTATAGTAGGTCTAAATAATGTATTGTGCACAGCATAACCAAGGCCGACAAAGTCCTTATCCAAAGGCTATGGTTCATTGATGAAGGTTGAGCGGGTTCTTGTGCTGAAGTGTGTGAAATGTGAATATTAGATGTTAAAAGGTCACTATGTAACTTTGGGGTATTCGTGGTGCAACATGAAGTTCCAATTGCATTATGCAACTAACATATTTGTGTGGCGAGCCATTCCATTCCAGACCGTCTGATTGTGTGATGATCCAATCATATCCTCTAATCCTTCAGCATGAAATATGTAACTGATTTTACAACAGATTTACAGAGTTTAGTGCTTCTCACCTTGAATCATCACAAGTCTGTGCTGTTTCTCAATGTATTATTTTGTCTTTTTTTACTCGAATGCCACTATGTTTGTTTTTACATAAACTGAACGTGTATTTCTCTGATTGGTTAATCCCCATGGTAATCACGGCCATCAGAAATTGAGGCGACAGGAGACGGTCCTAGACCTTACGTCTTTGTAAAGTATGATGTAAGGTAAAGTATATAACTAACATAAACAAAACAAACCTAGATACTTCCTGTAACTCTTAAGTTATTATTTTTAAGCTCATGACTGCTTTGATATTATGTATTTCTTATAAGTAGGTAACAAATAAACCTATATTATGATCTGCACAAGATTGGTTGCGAGCAATTAATTTCAACAGCATGAAATTAATTGCCCATAATTAAATAAATGTCTTTCCTCGCTCTTTACCCGATTTAACACTACAACTGTCTTGTCAAGTGTCTATGAGCTGAAGAATTCTCAGCGCTCCCTCTAGTTTCCCCTCAAATTAAGCCCCAAGTCAATGTGTAAATTGGTTGAAAGTCTCCCATGAGTGATAGAAGCGAGTGAGTGATGTGCGATCACTTTGCACCTGAAAAACCTGTTTGAATGTGCGATACTTCTTTGAAGTATTCAGTATCAAATATAAAAGTGAACGCTCTCGCCTGAATGCTTTGGCAGCTGTCCAGTAAAAACACCTCAGAAAGCCTTTGCACAGAAAATGAAATATTATTATTTTCAAAAACTCATATTTCTATAATGTCTCCCTCTGTTTACCGGGTTAAACGGTCAAACAGCTTCCGTCATGAAGTTAAGTATAGTTACAGTTTATTGAAATAAGTCAAATGCTTTCCATAAAGTGCTCATTAAGATTGGCAGAAAAAGTTGTAGGTAAAGGTGCCAGTCAATAATGCACAGAAGTATAAATATAACAAACTTTTATGAATTGTTAGATTAAATAAAAAAAATGTCTTCAAAATACATGAGCTTTTAGCAACTTTCAGATTGAATTTACCTGACAAAAATGCAGTCGATTTGAGAGTTTAATGAGCAAGAATGTCTCTGCAATACCAGGTATTTTCGCACACAGCAGTACCAAGAACTAATCCCAATTTAGTCAGAGGAACCATTTAGTTCCTATTGCTTATGTTCGCACAGCGACCGTGGCTGGAAGTGGCCCTAACTGGCTTTGACATTAGCATTTGTAGAGTGCAGAACTTTTAAATATAGTGGAGGATGTATATGGTGTCTTACTCCTTTTGACTTCATATATTACTGTGGTGCATAAAAACCTCAAACAAACAATGAAATGAACAACAAAACGTAATTATTCACAGTTTTTCCAAACTTTAATTAGCACTTACTAATTAAGACTTTGATTTTTGTAGCTACTGCGTTGAAGTCATTTCTCTTGTGGATCAACAGAGTTTGTCTAAGGAGCTAAAAAAGTCCCCAAAGAGTGGCCCCAGTCCCTAGTTCCAATTCGGTGTGAACGTGCATCAAATGGGAAAATCCTTGGATACTGTATATCACGTGTTTGGAGATTCACCACAGGCAGCAGCAGGCTCACCCTGTGAACCATATGCCCAAGACTGGATGGTCGTCTTTGGGTGCAGGAAGTTCACACATTGGATGTTCTTAGTGTATAATGTAATATGTAAATGTTGCACCCTTGCGCAGAGAGCAGAGGGTCATTATGCCCAGCTTGTCCGTGCCCCGTGTAAGGACTGACGAGGGAAAGAGAGAGGCTGGGAGAAGTGGTCTCGCTTAGGGGTTTTCGAGCAATTTTAAAACAAAGAAAAAAAGAACCCTTTTAAAATCTGTTTTTATTTGTTCTTAAATGACTCTTATTTGTGTAAATGTTTTTATGATTTGTGTGCTGTCATGTCTTTCCTTTTGCCCCAGGACCACCTTCGTAAAAGAGGTATTGAGCTCAATACACAGTTAAAAAAAGGTTAATAAATAAATGCGGACTAGATTTTATTTTTATTTTTGAAGTACCTGGAACTGAAAAATATTCTTACAAAAAAGAAAACCCTACACATTTGGGAGGGCATCTGGCCAAGAATCAATGCCAGATAAATACCAAATACCAAAAATACCAAGAAGGAAGTTTTTTATTTTTCGCATCTGGAACTGATAAGTACAAAAAAAAAAAATTATTACTTTTCCAAGGCTTTTTTTATGGACTAAAAGACTAATGCCAAGTGAGCGCGACCGTCAAGAAGCATGTACACGACACTACATGGGGCTGGCTTGAATATAAGTAATTAAGGAAAAACATGTGGTCTTGATAAATGCTGTAACTTTGGTCATTATATTTCAAAAGCACAAATTTCCTGTGTACCTTTTTTGTTATTTTGTGGCTCTAATTGCTCTATTCTGACTTCCAAATTTAAAATGACCCACTCCGAATGCCCACTATTTTGAAACACCAGTGAATGTGCACACAGCAGGTATGAAATCCTAATAAGTCTTCACGGCATCGGTCCAAATAGAAATTCTAAAATGATTTTCCTAAAGTAAATGGTGGCTCAGCATGGGACTAATGCGCTTTACTCTGACATGCTTGAACTAGAACTTTATTTCTTCTACTTAATTGGGAGAATTTTTAACACATCACCTAAGCAACTACCGGTATACTGTGTTATATTATGCATTTTTACTGTCATTGGGTCCATAATGTTCATATGAGAAAACAAAAGCAAATGATGTATGGAGTTAGTCCCAGAAGTAGCTCCAGGGTTTGTTTACCACCGCTTTCAGCGAGTTGTTTATTTTTATTTTACTTTTGAAGACTTTTGGGGCCGAAACATGTTTGTGCTTCTCTCAAGTATTGATTAAAGTGTCTGAGATCAGGAGAACCATATGGATCCAGAGCTTTGAGGGGAAATTCACCAGCTCAGGTGAGAATACAAGGTGATGAAGGGAATATAAAACAAGACAGATACTGTAAAGCATATGCAATTAGGCCAAATATGTGGCCAGAAACAACAAGATATAGTGTGCATTTTACTAGATGTAAGACTAGCTAGGAATGAACAGATTTAGCCTTGCTGTTATTCTACTCTGGAGCAGAACATAACAAAGTAGCTATAGGAGGCTTTTTCCACACACTTTGTTTTAAACTATAACATAAGTAGATTATCATTTTACATTTTGTTCATTGTAAACTGCAATAATGATCTAAAATCGAAACAGATACATTGACTTCTGCAGAAGTGATAAGCCGCGCCTCTTCACTGACGTCTCACTGTCACAAGCAGCAGATTGTTGCATGTTTTTATTCAGGAAAAGGGACTACGTGATATTTTAGAATCCTACGCGTGTCACTAGGAATCTGAACTGGTCAAATAATCACAGCTCAGTTCAGGAATGTGCGGGGGATAGGAGGTAGGTGAAAATAGGATTTTTTGCAGGACAATGCAGGATTTCTCAAACATGCAAGAATTTATCAAAATACAACGAGGAAATGATGAGGAAACGCTGTTATAACAAGGAAAAAAGCTCATTAAAGTTGGTTTTGCATAATATGGCCCTGTTAAAGCTTCACTGTGTAACTTACTTTGTGTAGGTGATTCTTATCATCTGTCCAGGGACTAAAGATGCAAAATAGCCTTCTGGTTAACTCTATATTTACATATAAATGTTGATGATTTGCATTGCCCTTGAAATAAATACATATTTATTTATATTTTTTCAAAGGTGTTGCTTACTCTACAAAAACATTCATTCTTGGCAACACAATAAAATCTTGATCGAGATCCTCAACAAAAAACTTTACATCATGTACCTTTGAAAAAAAAGAAAGAAGAAGAAGCAAGTAATGAAGGTGAGAGGAGGATAAAAAGGTGAGAGGAGATAAAGTTGAGCAGAAATCAATTTATTTTGTGTTAGAAAAGTGATCATTTGACCCTGAGAAAAGTACATTTGGTGTGAACTAATTCTGTTCTCCCACTCCCAAAACAGAGGCTAGATCTATGTGTTAAGGACTGCATTTTTTAACATGATGAGGTTGGACATGTTTCGATAAGGGTTATATTTTATAGGCTATAATACTCAGTATAGTTTGCAGTATCGGAGATTTCTTAGCAGTGTTCCAGTCCTTCCAGGGCCACACTGTGCAGTGAACCTTGAGGTGAGGCTCAGCCGGCCTCTGTGACATTTCCACTGAATGTCTGTCAGTGTGGGTGTTCTAGGAGCGACCTGCTGGCTGTGGGAGAAACAATAACAACTATATGGGCAGAAAGGATTATCATTTTAAGTCATATTATATATTTGTAACATACTGTATAATAATAATATAAATAATATAAAAGGCATATAACATATTTCCTGTAAATTCTGAAACCAGGAATGACAATTAGACCTGCACTTTCAAATACAAACAACACACATTATTTCTTGGAGCTTGTTTTAATGAGAGAGACTTTTTACTCAATTGGGTGAATCTGACACAAAAGTGAGAAAATGACAACTAAATCAATGTTGACCAGTAACATCAAAAAAGTATACAAAACTGAATACAAATTTACAGAACTATAGGTCAAAATGTGTACATTCTGAGCCAAAATAGTCAGAGTTGACTTTTTCCAGTTTCCTTTTTACACTTTTTTTTTTTTACACACTAAAAAAATCTCTTCCTTCCTTCTCCCTTGTCTAGTTTGATTCGATTCTTTGCACTTGTATGCTCCTGGTCACAAATGTTCCCTGTTAATTTCTCCTTCACTGATTGTTGAGAACAGACTGCTGCCTGTCGCTGAACTCAAACTGTGCTCCTGAGGGCTCCAGTATCTTGCTGTTTCCTGGAGCAAAGAATGTGGCCTTTTGTGGCTAATGGACATAATTACAGCACTTGACTCGGCTTCTTGTGCTACACCATTTGATAAGCATTCATTTTTGTGCCGATGTAAACTTTGGATGATTTAGAGAAGGAAAGTCTTTTAGTATTTTTCACTTTCACACCTCTTATATCATATCAAATGTCTTTGTATCCACAAATAATCATGTATTACATTTTTACCAGTCAAAATACATATTTGATTAGTTCAGAGTCAGAAGTCAGAAAAAGCTTTATTGTCATTGTCAGTAAACAAAATTCACAAGTTATGATTGCAACATAAAACAATGGCTGCTGAAAGTAAAATAATAAATGATATCATATAAAAGGTAAATAAGATATTATAAATGAAATAAACTGTGGCAAAATAAAAACACAATATACAGAATGGACAAAACAGCAGTGCAAAATATATGTAAATATTGTTGTTAAACTTTTCAGGCCGGGACCCCAAAATAACCGTGCAACCGATTTGGGACCCCCACTGCTACATTAAATTGTTTTCTGTAATAATTTCAACGTGCGACATTTCAAATCAGGTTTAATTGTGTTTATTTTAGTGACTTATTAGGAAATGTGTCTTAATTTCACAAAAATATCCAGTTTTTAATTCAAATTACAATAGATGGTTGCATCAGTCATCTCGTAACCCCCAGCTAATGCCTCGCGACCCCCCGAAGGGTCCCGACCCCCACTTTGGGAACCACTGTTTAAAGTAAAAGGTGGAGTCCAACAACAGGGGGAAAGAATCTTGTTCTTGTGACAAAAGGTTCTGCTTGAAATGGACTGTAACTGCCTGAGGGGAGTGGCTCGTGTTCTGTTAAGCACTTGGTGTGCACAAATACTGATGAATAAATAAGCTTCCCTTGGTTAGTCCGTGACCAGGGTGAGAATGGTCAGCTGCGATCCGACCTGCTCGTCCCAGAGCCCTGGAGACGTACAGATCCTGCAAAGATGGAAGTCTGCAGCCGATCACCTTCTCAGCAGAGGCACAATGCTCTGTAGTCTCTGTTTGTCCCTGGCTGTGGTTCCAGCGTACCACACGGTGATGGAGGAGGTGAGGATGGACTCAATGATGGCCGTGTAAAACTGCACCATCATCTGCACTGGCAGCTTGGCTTTCCTCTCAGCAGCCGTAGGAAGTACATCCTCTGCTGGACCTTCTTGACTCCACGCTTTTACAAGTCTTTACAAAGGTGTGCAGTGCAGTGGAACCAAAACCTGTCTCCACGATTTCTGATTGGCATGACTGACGGGTGGATAAATCAAAAATAACAGAGAAGGCTGGGAAATAGCATGGATTTATGCAGAATCTATGAATGAAGCACTAAATCTCGGGTAAAATACATATATTTTGTTTAGAACGTTACAAGGATATTGGAGAGGTTGTTTTTGCATTATTATTGAACAGTTTCAGTTTACCTTAATGTCTCAGAATCTGCATTGTTGATCAAATTTGAGGAAGAAAAAATGTCAAGCTATGCTTAAGGTACATTTCAATAACAGCTCTGCAACCCATCAGAATACTCCACATCTCGCACGTTGCATGTTCACCCAGTAAACACCCTCCCATGTTTTATCGTCTTTGTTCTGCCTGCTCCTTGCACCTCTCATATCACAAGCTCCCTGTTGGCCTGGATACTGCAATGGGTTGTTTGCTCTGCCATGCGTCAATGGAGCTTGTTAACCTACAGCCAACCAGAACCACATCTTGCTTTGCCTGAGTTTTGTCTGTTCGTCTCGCTGTGGTGTAAGGGCCAGAGCTGAATGCATACAGCTGTTTGTCAAAGCCTCCACAAATGAGAAAATTGCTTGAAAATATGAATTCAGTTTCTTTCTATATAATAGTGGTCTTCAGGGAAATTTACACCAGAATAATTGACTTACAGAGTTTTTGGGTTTCTGAGCAAAGACGCAAAACAAGCAGAGGTGATACAGACCAGGAAAAAGTCAATAGAAAGAGTTTCCTGGAATAATTACTTAGCTATTTTCCACTTATGAGTACTTTTATTTTGTTTATAATTGCAGTTATTTTGGGGTGGGAAAAATGTAAGATGTGAATGTAAAATCATTGATCAAATCTTCCCACTTATAATGTGCTCACACTAGATCACACATCCGGGACTAAACCAGGATTAGACCATAAACCAGGACTAGAACAGAACCAACCAAGTCTACATTAAGACTGGGCTCAAACCAGGACCAAACAACAGACTAAAAGTCTAAGTACTCTGCCACACTGTAACAACCACCTCGCAGCAGTTGGAAATAAATGTCTTCCTAATATAGATGTTTTAAATGTGCAGCTTGAGCAAGGTACCAATTTCTCCCTGTTGCAACCTGCCTCTGATAGAATCTAATCTCATACAATTTCTGTCCTTACATTTGGAAAGTGTACTTTCGAGTTAAAAAGCTGGAATGCAGTATGTGCCACCTCACCTTAAATTTCTTTTTAAAATGTATCTTAGTCAAAAAAGGTGTGTAAATGAAAAACCAATAACAATAACAAAAAACAATGGATGCGTTTGATTTATGCACTCACTGGAAATTGTCCAAGATTTACCAATGATCTGTCTTGGATCATTTACAGTTTGCTGATGTGTTAAACCAATGGAGACCGAGACGCTAAATATTAAGCATATTCATTCATTCAAAAATATATACCGGTACTAGAGTGTGTGACACATTTGGTAGCTGTTCAAGTTGTTCCATGGCTTTTAAACTGATTTTTTTTTTTTATTCCTTGCATAAATCGGATGGTATGCTGGGATTTTGTTTTAGAACTCACTGTTACATCCTGTAACTTTTTTCAACTTTTCTTCACAAACTGCCACTTGACTGATATAAGACAATGATACCAATTAAAATAATAATTAGAAAGATATGTAAAACCTTTCATTTACACAAATTAAATTAATTACTCCAAATGACACAAGAATATCATTCTTTTAGTATTTATGCAATCTTAAGGAGAATACAAAGAGCAGCAACCTACAAATCAAGTTAGAAATCTGGGGGTAATAATGGACTCAGATTTGAATTTCAACAGCCACGTCAAATCAATAACATCAGCAGCTTCTTACCATCTAAAAAATATAGCCAAAATCAAAAGTATAGTGTCTAAACCAGACTTGGAGAGACTTATCCATGCGTTTGTCTCTAGTAGATTAGACTACTGTAACGGCCTGCTCACTGGCCTCTCCAAACGAGAGGTCCTGACTAGAACCAGGAAGTACGATCACATTAGTCCTGTGCTCAGGTCTCTGCACTGGCTCCCTGTGGCTCAGAGAATAGACTTTAAAGCAGTTCTGCTTGTATACAAGTCTCTCCATGGCCTAGCACCAAAGTACATCTCGGACATGTTAGTGCCATATGAACCATCTCGGACTCTGAGCACCTCAGGGACCGGCCTCCTGCTGGTGCCCAGAGTCAGGACTAAACATGGGGAATCTGCGTTTCAGTTTTATGCAGCTAAAATCTGGAACAGTCTTCCAGAGGATGTGAGACAGGCCTCTACTCTGGCAATGTTCAAATCTCAGCTAAAAAACTGTTTTGTTTGGCTGTGCATAATGACTGAAATGCTTTTCTTTGCACTCTTCTCTTTTATGTCTTGAACTATTTGACGGATAGCCTGAAAATGGCACTTTTAAATAAAGATTTTGTGATTTCTGCCATGTCTGTGATTTTAATGCATTTTTTCCTGTTATGTGAATCACTTTGAATTGCCTTGTGTACGAATTGTGCTCTACAAATAAACTTGCCTTGCCTTGCTAGCAGTTGTGTTTCAAAACACTCCACGTCTAAAATGTCTATGTTTTCTCATGAAGTTTCAAATGTTTCCAGAAAAATAAAAACATTTTATCACTTCAAATGTAGTTTAGAAATGAAATGATTGCTGCTCTCAAGTCTTTTGGAGCTCATCTGACCCGGTGGGAAGCCGAGGTTGTATAAAAAAGGAAGATGAAATAAATTCCTCTCCCGCTCACTGCACTCTCACAGGAAGTCATTAAAGTGTGGGCAATTTAACACGTTTTGCTCTGTATTCTTCCGCACTTACTTTTGGACTTCTGTGTTGTCTTCATAATGACTCTGGTGGGGTTATTATGTCAGTGGTGAGCTTCACAATTCACAAAATTCACATCTTTTTCTCTAAGAGCCGCCTTGGGAAGGGAAGAGTAAAGACAGGTAAAGTTAAAAGTCAGAAGTGGTGCATTGTGGTTGAAGCACTTGTACAACCTGAAAATGACACTGAAATGGCCTGGCAGCTGGATTTTAAGGGTGAATAAAGGAATTAAAACATGCCTCTACTCACTGAGTAAGTGTGATGCTTTTTGAAAATGCAGTCAAAGGCTGCAACAGAAGGTCTCTAACAGGCTGAATAGAAGCGTACATGCGCATGACGCCTTGACATTTTGACAAGAGCTTATAAACTGTCCCCGCGGAGACTCCACAAACATGTGCATGAGCCCAAAACTTAAAAGAGACTGTGAATAGGGGGAAGATATGTGCATGAAATATGCAGGCAGCATGTTTGGCTTTGCAACATGTTATTTATATAAGGAAGAGCTTTAGCGGCTTTTTTTTTTTACTGGGGACATATACTAGGGTTGCTTTTGAACACTGAATGTTACTGGTTGACTAGGAGTGGTGCAACCCCCAAAATAACAACCAATGGCATTCGCAACCCCCATATATAAAAATTAGGCCACACCCCATGTTTGATTTTATTTTGAGGGTATAGTCCTACATACATTTCTTAGGTTGGGCAAAAAATAATAATCGCTTGTGACACATGAAGTTCTATCAGGCACTCGTATTCTTCCAATAAAACTGTGTGGAACGTAACAACTTTGTTTTTTTCATTATTTCATTCATTTAAACAGGGGGACCCTTAAGAACAAGCTGTTTGTTACAAAATAATGAAGGGAAGTCTGGGCCTGGGTCACGTCGTACACAGGGTCAGGTTGGATTATTTGAGTTGATCCAAACTCCAGTGCGTAAAGACAAATGAACGTGTTGGATCTGCATCTAGTCTCAGCACTTCTTTACCTCGCTCATGGGCTCAGTCTGAAGGAGGCATTTTCTCTCAGGTCTGATCATTGTTTCATGAATTTATTTACAGATTCAGGGGGCTCTTCTCTGTAGGGTCACAGACATAGGGAGAGCACTGGGAATGTTCACAAGCTCGTGCGCACGGCTTCATGTGTGTCATGTGTTATCCAGAATAATGAGTGGAATTCAATTCAATTCAATTTATTTTTGTAACGCCCAAAATCACAACAGTAGTTGCCTCGATGGGCTACAGTGGAAAAAACAGAATAAAAACAGAATAAGCAATGTTCATAGGGACTTGGTAATGTCCCAGCATCCCGTGTCCTTAGACAGATGTTCCAAGCTCCCCTGTCCTTAGACCCTCCTTCTCAGCCAGGAAAAACTACCAAACCAAAAGTAGAAATCTGGAGAAGTTCTATAGTGTAGGAGAGATCCGACTCCCTCGAACGGACAGGCAGACGCTCTTTTGCAGATAGATGATGGAGCATGACCCACTCAGGAGGAGAACCAATTCTTTGAGGCAGATGAAGAATCGTTCATATGGAGTAGAGACCATTTCTCCTTTTCTGGATCCACAGATCATCAATGTGCCTGCTCCATTCCCATCGGGGAAGTGGGGGAAAAAGAAGGAAAAGAGATGAACAAATTGCAAGTGAAATTAAATATTAAATATTGTTTGATAGAAAGGTAGTAAGAAGCAGAGGATAGTGCTCAAGCTGCCATACTTGCCTGACAATAAGCGATTTCAAAGAGGAACGTTTTAAGCCTGGTCTTAAATAAAGAGACTGTGTCGGCCTCTTTAACATGGACAGGAAGCTGATTCCATAACACAGGAGCTTAGTAGCTAAATGCTCTACCTCCTACTGTGCTTTTAGAGACTCTTGAGACCACCCGAAGTCCAGCATTTTGAAGTGCTCTGTTTGGATAATAAGATACGCTAGCATCTTTGAGATAGGATGGGGCCCAGGTCATTTATGGCTTTGTAAATCAGGAGGAGGATTTTGGATTTGATTCTATACTCAACAGGAGCCAGTGGTGAGACTCGAGCACCGGCGTAATGTGCTCTCTTCTTTTAGTTCCTGTTAATAATCTTGCAGCTGCATTTTGAACCAGTTGAACACTTTTTATAGATCTTTTAGGACACACTGCTAGCAGGGAGTTACAGTAGTCTAATCTTGATGTTACAAACGCATGAACAAGTTTTTCAGCATCTCTTTTAGGCAAGATTTGTCTGATTTTGGCTACATTACGCAGATGGAAATAGGCCGTTTCACAGGCTTGATTTATGTGCGCTTTGAATGAGAGTTCTTGGTCAAATAAGACTCCAAGGTTTCTTGCAGTGGAGCTACACCGACGTTGTCGTTGGTTTGACAATCTGCTCAGATAGTTACACTGGACAACGTCAGTGTAGCCATCAGATAGTCACACTGGTTTGACTATCTGAGTTTTTTTCAGGGTTAAGAAGCAGATAATTAAGTGCAGTCCAGAGTACTTAATCCTGTGGCACACCGTAGGTTAATTTAGAACAGGTTAAGGAGCTCTGGTTTACATTAACAAACTCGTACCTATCCGATAGGTAGGATTTAAACCGGATGAGGGCGGGGCCTCTGACACCTATATCACATTCTAACCTCTGCAGCAGAATGTTGTGGTCGATGGTGTCAAACACTGCACTGAAGTCCAATAGAACCAGGATTGAGAGTCCATCGTCAGCAGCTAATAACAAATCATTTGTGAATTTAACTAGTGCAGTTTCAGTGCTGTGGTGGGCTCTGATCCCTGACTAGAAAACTTCCAATACGCTATTGTCCTGTAGATGGCGACAAAGCTGTTTAACTACCACTCTTTCAAGAATTTTAGAAACAAAAGGAAGATTTGAAATAGGTCAGGATCAAGATTAGGCTTTTCAGAAGCAGTTTAATGACTGCATCTTTGAAGGACTGTGGAACATAACCACTTTCTAATTAAGTATTTATTATATTAAGAATAGAATCTATAATTAGGGGGAGAATGTCTTTGAGGAGTCTGCTTGGAATCGGGTCTAGAATACAAATTTACGTTTTAGAGGGCGTTTTAGAGGGCGTTGAAAGAATTACATAGAGAGTTATCGTTCACGATCACGTGGCTATTGAAGTCTCCAGCTATCACTACTTTATCCCAGTCTAAAACCAAGTTTGATACAAACAAGACCCCTTTGTGATTGATAGCATAAAGCTTTCAAATGAGCGAAATGCACTGTCCATTTTAGGACTCAAGAGTAGGCTTGAGTGTGAGATCACTGCCACACCACCACCTCTGCCTGTGCTCCTAGTGGTCTGAAAGTTAACATGAGTGGGTGGGGTGGACTCATTTAGTCTTACATAATCATCTTGTTGAAGCCAAGTTTCAGTTAGAGCTAGAAGATCTATGTTATAATCACTAATTAATCCACTAATTAATCCAATTCACTAAAAGCGATTTAGAGGAAATTTACCTAATGTTTAGCAGTCCACATTTTATATGCTTATTTATTTGTTTATTTGTACCATTTGTGGGCGCTATTTTTATTAACTTATTTGGTCTGATGCTTGAAATAGCTTTTCTGAGGTTTGACTTTTTGGCATTATTTGCACGAGGGACACACACAGTCTCTATCTGCCTTGAATCTGATCACTTCATTTGTGACAGAGCGGGCGAGAGCTCAGCGACAGAGGAGAGTCTGCGCCCGGGGCTCATCCCTGGGTGGTTACTTCTGACATCGTCTTCGCCAATTCACCTACCGCACCTACTTGTAAATTGAGCACCTCTAATTGTCTCCGCCGGGCATCGTTACCGCCTGCGTGAATCACAATTCGGCGGAACCACTGTCTTCTCTGCTTTAAAAGCCTAAGGTTTCCTTCGATGTCCCCCATTCTGGCCCCTGGTAAACATCTAACATTTAACGCTGGTAGCTTCACATCTCTGACGATAGAACTTCCAATTACCAGAGCGTCACGAGTCCATTCAGTGGGCGTGTAGTCGCTGAGGGGAGCAAACCTATTGTAGACGGGAAGCTCACGGTGCACTACAGACTGGCACGTTGTTCCTTCCGAACTGTCACAAATTGGTCCCTATTTTGTTCCTGGTCTAGTCCCGGCTGCACGGGAGGCAATGAGGGGCTAGTCTTAGCCTTGCTAGTGCTGCTAATGCTAACGCTCCTGACGCACGGTCCGGTAAGCCTGGTGCTACAGCGGATCCGTGCTTCTAACTCCGTAACCCTGGCTTCCAAAGCTAACAATTCACTGCACTTCACGCACCTGTCATCAGAGAAGGAGCCAGGCTTCTGACTCGACATATGACAACTTGAGCAGGTAAAAGCAGAGAAAGTTTCAGCCATGGCGCTAGTGGCTAGGCTAGCTCGGGCTGAGGCTAGAGAGCAAGGGGGGTTTTAATCCACAAAATACTGAATGAAAGTGAGCTGTACAAGGCTCCGGATTGCTTAATGAGCAATCAAACTTTCACTGGTGTATAGGAAGCTAAATTAGTATTTGTATAATTTGTAGATTAACGATAAAAACAAGCGAACGAGCGACTCTCAAAATAGCATACACTTACCCGAAGTGATGTCAGCAGTATTTTCTGATCACAGAACAAACAGCCCTTCTCCATGTTTATACCAATTTCTGCTTAAATGTGCTAATCTCTCTAAATAAAATGAGTTTGCTGATGAGTTCCTGAATCAAACACTCAACACACTCAGACATTGTTCAATTCTACACCTCTCCGCGAGTGTCATTTATCCCCTGTGTCTCTAGACTTTGTGCAAAACTTACAGGTGGCTGTGCTGTCTGGTGGTCAGCACAGCACACGTATGCCAGGCTCCAAGTGCGGTCAGTCGAAGTGTCGTGAGTTTGATTCCTGGCTCCGACAATGTACTGCTTGTCCTCCCTTCTCTCTCATCCCCCATTACACTCTGTCCTTTCCTGTCAATAAAGCCTATGGGCCACAAAATCTTAAAAAAAATAGCGTTAATTTGCACAGAGAAGCACAGAGAAGTTTTATAAATACCACGAATGGTGCAGAGGGCAGCCTACGCTCTGGGGAGTGTGCAAGCAAGCTTTATAAATGAGGCCCCTGACCTATAACAGCCTGGTAACATCACCATGGAGATACACAAGAGGCGGATCCTCCCATAGAAAAAAAATGCTAGATGCTATGTAACCATAAAATGTAAAAAAATAAAATAAAATAGAAAATAAAAAGGACTACCACAGTAACTTTAAGTTACTTGATCAATTGACAACTGAACATTTGTAGCCCTGTTTTAGGTTTGACTCCCTCATGAGAATCAATCTGGACTCTGTTTTAGAAAAAACAAAAGTGGCTAAAGTAATTTCAAAGGAGTCAGTTCTTTACACGATTGTTTTATATCAATCTCAGACATGAAATTCCCAGTGGTTTCTGTTTTCTCGCCTATAGATCCACCCAAACTGACAAACGCCTTATGTACAATGTGCAAAACGCCTTGGGCCTCCTCATGAGTGCACAGAAAGGTCAATGACATGCATGAGGCAAGCGAGGTGCCACACTTCACTCTGCTCTCTGTCTGTCCAGTGTCTCTGTTGGGACCTGCGCTCTCATGAAGCCAGCGATGGGACTGTGTGCTCAAGGCCAAGTGTGTGCACTGTATAAAGAGCTTTTGGTGTACATGTTTATACATAGGCAAAAATGTTCAAGCTGTGATTTCCCTTAGACACGGTCTCTATAGTTCTTCCATAAATGTATGAAGACATAAAAACGATGGTGTAAAACACTGTGTAAATGTTAATTATTTCAGGCTTTTGGTATAGTATAAATATGTATCGTTAAAATAATTGCAAGATGTCAAAGAGAAAACAGTAATAATAACACTACTCCAATCAGCACATTAAAATACCCACCTCTTTTCCCAAGATCAAACAATGACTAATGACATACAGCATACTTTTAACAAAAGTTTCTTTTTGATCTGTATTTCATTTCCAAAAACTAAAACAATGACATTATCTCCGGAAGTCACATTGAACAGCTCTATAAAATCACACTTTGTACCATTTTTTTAAAGGTTTGTTTGGCCCATAGGCTTTATTTGACAGGTCTGTGCATCTTGAAAGGGGGATGAGACTGGAGAAGGACATGCAAAATATTGCCAGAGCTGGATTTCTTAGTATTTGGACACGGTTTAAGCTCCTCCCTCATCATGCTCCAAAGCCCCGCCCCAGATAATAACAAAACAAAAACTCTTTCTCATGCTGCGTACTCAGGCATGTTTAAATTTGGCCTTCCTCTAAGCTTATCATCCACTTCTCTGTCTGTAAATACATTTTTAATATTTGCAGGCAATTGATGATTTCCATCTTTAATAAGCACGGTTAAATATTTCCCTACATCTGTCATTCTTTTTATAATTTAGACTATAGAAATGAAGTGTTTGTGTCGCTTGTAGTGGTAATAAATGGCAAAAACGTTGTGTTCGGCCCCGAGTTAAGCATGGCTTCCTGGATAACATAGAGTATGACTGGAGTTGGTCGACACTTCAATAAGAACCACTTCAGTGGTATTGCAGTTATTAGAGCTGCACCAAAATTCTTTGCATCCGCCTTCAATGAAAAAAGGTGAGCGCAGTGGGCAGAGAGAAATATGGACATTTGAAGAGCGGGGCATTAGGCCGTAACACCGCTGTAGTGTGCACGTCCACGTACGGACACCCAAGGGCGACTCACCTGCACCAGGCTTTGATTCATCGCTGATCAATGTTGAGGAAGCCTTTGAAGTGGCAGCCAGTGTCTCGGCCCAGAGTTAGTGCAGCTGACAGGACAAGACTTGGACTTAGGGAATCAAAGAGCTAGCTTCACCCTCACAAGACGACATGTTCTGTAATCATTCTGCTTCAGTAAAACATCGTCTCAACCAGAACTACGAGTACGACGTAAGTCTGAGCAAAATCACACACATTTGCATGAAGAAAAACACATGGGATTTTACGTGTGCTTAAAACTATTTTGTATGTTTTTAAGCCACCTCATATTTATGCACCAACACTGGGATGAGGACAGCAATAACTAGCAGAACATAAAAACAACATAAAACACGACACAGAGAACTGCTAAAAGTTCTGAATTTGTAGACAATCTTTGTAGACAATTTGCATATCTGTCCCATTTTCTCCAAAGTCCTACAAATTTGTCCATCTTCAAATTTAGTCCAAATGTAATCTTCTCCATTTTTCGAATGACCATTATAATATCGTCCAGTCCCAGCTCCTTTTTCTAAAGTTTATTTATTGGATTTGTGGTGATTGGTGAAACAATTGTCAAACTGTAGTGGGCCGCTTTTTATGTGTGCAATATGTCCAGTATAATAGGTTATGGAATTGTTTATTATGTGGTCGATTTATGTTAATATCAGCGCTGACTAAACCTTGCCAGCAAGATGAATTCTCGCCATTTTTGTGAATTTACAAACTCTTGAGAATCCATCTTGTTAGACTCCCACTGATTTGTTTGCAGTCCGCACCAGTGAACAGGCCAATCACATGGCATTTATTGCCTGCAGGCAAACCAATCACAGAGCAGCATTGTGGTGGATGTCAAAAAACGCCGAACCAAAAGAAACATGGTGGCGCCGACAACTGGCCTATTTTAGGAGAAATACGGACTATTTTGTTTTTCACAAATGTGCACACAATGGTGCTTTGTACATTTGGGGATGAGAAAGAGAACTGTGCTTTTCACAACACTGGATATAACACTATATACATTTTACTGCTTTCTTCCACTGTTGTGGCGCTCCGACCAATCTGCGTGAAGTATTTTTTTTACATCCTGACTGCTTTCGACGAGAGCCTTTCCAGATTGATTAATGTGAAGAACTCATCTCAAAGTGAGACACAGCACTGACTGCTAAGTCAATAAACTTTGCAAAACGGTGCTACACGTGGTAATGTTTTCTAACGAGACTAAGATGTTACTGCTCGAAAGGTTGTCAGTCTCTAAAACAGTTCTGCATTTCCATAGCTTGAGAGGTTTGGCGGCTAACTCTCCCAATTTGTAATAAAGTGTTGAGCGCATGACCCGTAGTTCTTTGGTAGTTATAACTGATGTAATAGTAAAAATGACATATTTTATAAGAATAGTGCAATTAGGTTAAAATATGGGTGATAAGAGCAGAAGAAGTACTCATACTGTAACGTGCAAGATATATTGTTAGTTATTGTTTATTGTTTGTTTAAATGGATCCCATTTGCTGAAAGCAGTGCAATTAGCTAGTCTTCCTGAGTCCATTACAGTCCATTACAGTAAAAAAGTACAATAACATGGATATAAAACAGATTACATTTCAAGTACAATAGCATGGTTTTCGATCATTCCATTTCATTATAGTTCATTACAGTAACAATTTAACAGTTCTTTGCAAATTATTAGTTACATTTCAGTCCATAATAGTGTACGGTAACATTTTAAATGACACTTTTTTTCATAGCAAGTGTTAAAAAGCTAACTCTTTAGGTTATTTTTAAATTATAGCTTACTTTTGAGTTCCCTAATTTTAATAGGAATGTAATAGGAATATTGAGCGTTATTAGGCTGTAGTTACCAGGGCTCTTACAACTTGAGTGAAGTGAAAAGAACATGCGCACTACTACACCCGCTTACAACACTGATAAATTAGTCTGGCTAAGGATCAATAACCGCATCTCCAACCATTTTCTTGGATAATTTTAAAATTTGTATGCTTTTACTTAGGCTTAAAATTATGGTGTTCATTGAAAGGCCCATTGTGCGTGACCATGATTTGCAGAGTGTTTGTTCAATCTGACGAGATGCAGTAGTTGATCCTTAGCCAGTCTCCTCTCACTCCAGCTGACATCTTAAATATTGCCTCCAACACGAACAGCGCATCGGGGCATTGTGTGTCTGGGCCTCCGCCATCTCATTGTAATAAGCCACGCACAAATCAGCTTGAGTTATTGTAGGGTTTGAACTTTGAACCCTCCTCTTGTCGCTGCAATTACAGAATACAGAAGCAAAGCATCTGTCTTCCCCCGAGGAATGCAAGTGTAATGTAGCATAGCACATTATGTCCTGCCAGGTCAAATACCCCCAAACAATATCTGGACAATGTATTATGTGCTAATGAAGACAGCAACAGGCAGTGGTTACAGTGTCTGGGGCGATTAGTCCATTCAGCTGGGGAGAATATAATTAGCTATTCTGCAAATGAGCAAAGTTGTAACTTGGTAATGGCTTTTCTTCTCTTTTGCTGCATGGGCATTCATAATTTAAGTTTTTATCATTCTTCATACTAAGTTACAACTATCTAATTATTGGTTCTGGCATCAATAATCCAATCCAATTCACTTTGTTTGTATAGAACATTTCACATTGAACAGTTTCCATTTTTAAAAGTAATAATCAATAAAATATTATCAGGTGAGCTTATTGTGTAGTGATGAAATTGAATTGACAAGACTTTTTTCAGTTTTGCAGGCTTGGGGCTGGCATTTTATATATTTGTTTGAGTATAGTTTTTTTTTTTTCAATATATCAGACTATAGGTAAGACATGATGTAATTACCTATTGTCTGAAATAGAAGAAAAACAAAACTATTCCAATTAAGAAGACCATTTTAGTATTGTTTTTAAAATAAATGGTAACACTGTTCTAACTTGTTAAGTCTTGTAGATAAATCATGGCTTTGTTAGAGAGTCATGCTTGACCCAATCTTTTTCTAATCTTTTTTTCAGAAGTGTATACACCATTAGAACATAGTTTAATAGTAAAGTATATATGTCTGCACAATTAAGAAAGTGCCTCTCTGAAGATTAAAAAAGGTCTTTTGTAAAGGAGAAAGTTGATTGTGTTGTACAAAATACGTCTCAATATCCAAAATTCACGTATATCCAAGTCTGGACTCTACTGTTCTTGCTGACAAGTAGCGCCCAAAGTGGATTACATTTCCAGGCTGTGCACTGTAATCACTCTGGACACTGCCAATAGAGCCAAGGTTGGCCAATTGACCACCAGGCACTCGGCTTTTTCATCATCCATTTAACAATCAATATGAGGACCTTCAGCTCATCAGCACAGCGTATCTGTAGACAGGAAGAAATCACATTGAAAAGAAGTGGCCACACCGTACCAAGGGTTAGAACAAGATGAAATCAGGTTTTCCACTCAGTCCTTCCTGGGTCAGACACAAGGAGAGAACAGATTAGAGAGCTTCCATTTAGCAGCATAGATATCCGTCACAAACCCCCCAAGGTTTGTTTTCGATGAACAATGGATGGTACATGTTCATCGAATTCTCAGAAAGACAAAACAGAAGCAGCAAAGGATACGTAACAATTGAAACCAGTATAATGATGCTGGGTAGGCGACGGAGCAAACATGGCGCTGTGGCTCAATAATGGACCCATTTTCGTGTTTACATCTTTGTTTTTGAGCATTCATGGTTACTTCTTAGCTGTTAAAGGTGCACTAACTTTTCTATCGGGTTCTGTCACCTGCTTGTCTTCATGGAGATGAGAGGAATACTACTTAGCTTTTCTTTGTATTTCTTGCAGCAGGATATTAAACTGATCATAATTATTTTCCAGGTGTTTTTATTGCTCAAAAACATGCATTCTTACTGAGTGTGCGGTCCTCTCTCCACAGATCTGACTTTAACTTGCTCTGGCAGAGTCACCTGCTTGTCTACAAGCAACCAGAAATTTTTTATATCTCACTTGGGGCTGGGCAATTAATGGAAAGATCAGGAGAGATATTCAGTGGTGACTGATCTTTAATGATACGGTTGGAGTTTGTTACAAAAAAAAATAAAATTGACTCTTCTACATTGACCTGCCCTGTTTTAAATTTTTTTTTTTTATATATACAATATAATATTACTGAATTTTGTGGCACAACCTCAGTAATCCTCAGCAAAATACCCTCAGAGTAATACACAGATTTATTTTGGGTAGCTGCTTCTAGGTCCAGTGCAGAGATGAGTCAGGAAGGATGTTTCCTGTTATTCTTTTTCCTTTAATAAAGAAAGCATCAAAGCTCCAGAATGATCACACTCAAACTAATAATAATTGTACTCCAAACTAATAAATCAAACTAAAACAGGTCTAACAGGTAAACAAATCCAACTTAATATCAGGGTAAAACTAGCTCAGAGCAGGGTAAAGACAAGCTTGTCAGAACAGATCCATTAGATTGAAAATTACTTTTAGATGGAAGTCCAGATGTCCTGGTTTTTAAAACATTGTCCAGACAGCTCCTTAATGAGTGAAGGAACTTCCAAACCAATAGCCTACATTAGAATGTGTAAATCTAGACGAGGGTTAATCTATAAATCCTAAACAAGCTCATTTAGAAGTCAACAACACTTTGTGTTGGATTGTTTAAACGATACGGTTCATTTAGGACGGTGGACACTTTTAGACTGTACCAGTCGCTTAAAAGCCAACTAAAGGAAACAAGGCTTATTAGGCCAAAGCTGATCAGGCCAGACAGACATCATTGTTATGTGAGAATACAGCGGGGTCGAGACCGGGAACATTTTAACATTAAAATAAACTGGGCTTTGCTTAGAACTAAAGGAAACTTGCCCTACGTCTCCCTCTGTCTTCATGAGATTAATTTTAGCTGCATGTTTGGCACCATATTGATTCCTCAGTCTTCTCATTATTCTGCTGATACAGGTGCTATTTCAGTGCAGTTTGTGTCATGGCTAAAATATTTCCACATGAAAGACAAATACGGCTGAAACACACCCTCGATGTTGGATGATGAATGAGACTATACGCCTTGGTGGGGGGCTGTGCTGTAGGCCTATGAAGAGAGATCTTAGCTGGTTCACGCTCTGTTCCTGACATGTTTCTGTGCTTCATCTCGTCACTACCTTCATCACCACATATCAGGAAGAAGCGATTGACATTTTCAAAAAGTCCTGTCCGCTTTTACAAACCAGATTCTTTTTGATTCATTGTGCTAAACTTTTGAAAGAATTGAAGCAACTATTTGACAATATATGTCAACATTTTTATCAGAATAAAGAGGAGTAAAGGATGAAGGTTGTGTCATAACATAGATATGACGCAGAGGAGACTTTTTTCATGATATGGATTGATGGTTTAGGAGTACACTAGTACCGGGCTTTGGCACAGTTGGAGGAGGTGGGCCAAAGCGCGGCATGGTTGCATTACTTTAGTATACGAGCCCAGTCATGTCAAATGTAAGTTTATCCAACTACAAGCAAAACATGCTAAAAGTCATCAAAAGTAGTTAGGATACTTGGATGGGTGACACCGATACACTGATAAACATAAACATCAATTATTTTATGCCTGGCAATACATTCCATTTCTTTGCTTTCCTTCCGTAGCATTTCTTACGTTCTTTAGTTTTTCATTCATAAACGTTTCAAGACAACGCTTCTGAGTCGTAGATCCACTGCGCTCAGGTCCACGGCCCTCAGGTCCACGGCCCTCAGGTCCACGGCCCTCAGGTCCATGGTGGTCATTAGTTCCAGGGAAAAAAAGCTTTCTGAGTGTCGTGGGTTCTCTTTTTACCACTAAATGATATGGCGTAGTCCAGAATAGTGTTCGTGAATTTTATTCCCCAGAAGTGCAAAAACAAAATGCTGCAGAACAGAAACAATGGATATTTACATGTAAGTGCAGCAATACAATAGATAGAAAAACCTTTGGTTAGGTCTGGAGCTAGTGCCTGCGGTGCACTCAGCTCCCTCAGACATGCAATTGAGGTGCTAGGAGTCTCCTTTTTATAGCAGGAGTCTCCTCCCCCAAAACGATCAACAGAAAAAAATCAAATATTCTCTTCAAACAAACATTAAACTTTCATAAATAATACTATAAATTCATAAATATATTTTTACACAAATCTACTTCTATGTGTAGCGGTTTACAGCAACAAAAAGGAAAACTAATTCATTTCACCCAAAAACGGTGATGTCATGTAATGACGTGCGCCCAACACTGATGCAATATAATGCGGAAGAGTTATGGCGAGAAGTATGGTTTAGCTATTAGACAGGTTATTATTAGACTTGTTTATTGTCGAGAAGAAATAACGTCAAAGATCCTCTATGTGCGCAAAGGAGCACTCACTCTGCGCTGAAACCATGGATATATCATACTAACTAAAAAGATCTTTAAAAGACAATTTGACAATTTTACCCAAACTCTTTTAACAGTTTGTAATATTAAATCAACATATTTATTTAACGAGTGTGAATTAATGTGTAGCTTTTAACTAATTTATTAATCTTATGGAATTATGAATGTCTTCTGACCCAAAGACATGACACATATATATATATATATATATATATATATATATATATATATATATATATATATATATATATATATATATATATTCCCACTCTCTTCAGGCCAGACTGGGTGCAGGACAGCATTAAGCCAGGCAGCGGAGAGGCTAAACAGCGACACAGAGCAGAATGGATAGAAGACAAACAGTGCAAAACAAGCAAAGCAACAGAGTGAAACAGCAGAACAGCAAAGCAACAGCAACAGCAACAACAGCGTTGGCCTGGTGCTGCTCCTGACCAATGCTGACACCTAGAAAAATAGTTTGTTAAAGATTACCTAAAAATAACCTAGTTATTGCAAAAGCTCAGTACCATAGGATAAATAGCCTACCAATTAAGACCAGGAAGGACAACCCGCACTGCTCAGGTTGTTAAGGTCAGCGGAGAGCAAGCTACAGTAAAATAATCTTTGCTTAACGTTTACTTTAGGACTGCAATTTACAATAATTTGCAATCAATTTACCTTTTTACCATTAACATGCATGGACCACTGCGTGTATGGCTCGCTGGAGGCAGCGTACTGCCCAAGCAATAACACAGGCCTGAGACCGGCGAATTTATGAACAAAGCAGAGGCCACACGCGGGGCGTTACCTAAGGCTGCAGAGAGACCCCCCAGCTGAGGCGCACAAGTAAGCGGCGTACGGATCAGCAAGTTAACTGGTTGTGGTGCAGAGCAAGCGGCCAGATAACGACACTGGAAGGAACAAAGTTCTGTAAGATTTTGGATACTAAGGATTACATTTGGAACACGAGATTTACCTGGACGAGCGGCCAACACCAGGACCTGGAAATATGTGTGGGCAAAACGGGGAGCAACGAGAAAGGGAGTGCTTATAAAGTCCGCCAGCCCATGCCGCCAGGTCCCGGGCAAACGCATCTTCAGCACAGGCTTCAATCCCCGTTTTACCACACGTGCTTACCTTAAAGATCCTATATAATGCTATTTTTCCCGTTTCATAGTCTACCCTAAGGGCATAGTTGATAATAATAAGTGTTGTGCAACACCCATATCTTGGACCCCTCTCCCCTACCCGGAAATGAAAACGGCTTAGTTTGAGATTCGCCCCCACCCTCGCGAAGAGCAATCCTCCCTTTGCCCTCGCTGCTCCTCCCCATGACCTGACAGAGCAGCTTTTGTTGCAGGCAGGACACATATCTGCCTCAATGTTTTAAAGACATATCAGGCGATTTGAGCTGCTGAACTTATTTTCTTTTCTAATTTATAATGTGTATTGTTCTATTGTATTACAGTGTATTGTGAGTGAAGGTTTGTTCATATTATGTGGGACGAACGGTGAGAATGACTTTTGGCAAAAATGTTGCAGAGTGTGTATATATATCTTTTCCCTGTCAGATAAACTTTATTACATGAGACTGAGGTGTCATGGTATAATTTGTATATACTGTATTTAAGAGGGACTATGTCTAAATGTCAGCAGGCTTAAGGTCTTTGTACTATCTGTCAAGCACAGAAGCCTCATTCAGCTAGAGAAGAAAACATCGGAAACCAATTCAATCAATTTCCTCAACAAGCTCATATCGCTACAGCAGCCATTTCAAGTGCCTCCACAATCACCCTTCTGGCTTTAAGTTAAGTTGATAATATTTTTTGTTTAACTCCAAAGCAGGATCCCAAGCATTCATTCTTTTCGGCCTGTAATAAGTTTATAGACGAAAGGGTTTAATGGTTGGAATGAAGCGGCTTTTTTCAGTGTCTCCCCATGGATTTCTGAATTACATTTTAAACTCTGCTGATCACATTTAATGGCCAGACCGGAGCGGATTACACACCTCATTCATCTGCATTCAGTCTCCAGCTGCACATGCTCTGACAGTAAAGGCCCACTGCTCTTAGATGTCCCACAGTAAGTTCAATTATAATGTAACTCTGCCTCTGCAGTCTGAGCTCTGCAGTCACTCAAGCAGCTCCTGTTAAAATGACTACATCCAATTTGACTGTATGGGTTTATACAGTCTGTATTCAATCAATCAAGGATTTTTGTCAACAACCCATTGCTGTCTTCTTCTTATTAATAGAACCACATGGAAGAATGTTCTACAGATGCAAAAGTCCAATACTGATACTGCCGTTCAATTCTATATATGTGGTTCTATATAAGGATTAAGAGCAGATATATACATTCTGTTAATTCATTTGTGATCATCTATCTTGAGCTGGCTTCTTGTGTAGAATTACTGTGCATAATTTAAATGAGACTTCAATAGATTTTTGATTCCTGAGTCATAATAGCTTTTCTGCATTTGTATACCCACTCGTCAACCAATACTTGCCTTTAGCATTATACATATAGCAACTGCCAATAATTGCACAATTATAATATATTCTATACAGAAAATACTCAGCTGCTCTGTGTCCTCTGGAGATGAAAGTTGTTTGTTGTTTTTCTGCAATTTAAGGTTTTGGAAAAAAGCATTATGCATGTTTGGACTAAAACCAAAGGTCAATGGAGCCAAATAATGAAGATGCCAAGAGAGAATTTGCATTTATTTGCTTTTGTAATTAGTTTCAGACTTATTTACTTAAAGCCCCACATTCTCCCTCACCACTTCTATCTTTGTTTTTTAAACAATTTGACTGTGTTCAAGAGTATATTATTTCTAATCGAGAATTGATTATAGCCAGGGCAGCCTGGGAGTCAAACCCGGATCCTTCTTGCTGTGAGGCGTGAGTGCTATCCTCTGACACTGTGCAGTGTAACTAATTATACACTACAAATATTATTTGATGAATATTTAAAATGAATGGGAGACAAATAGCCCTTTATCTACTTTACTAACTCGGATTACTACTATATATTTAGACCTATTGCAGCTTATGATCCTTTTCTATTATTTAAAAAAGCCCCTTCAAGGGACATTTGTGCATTCAGGATATTATGAACAGATGGGGATTCTAAGCCGTACTGACAGAGAGTGTGTTTGGCAGCTCTGCAGCTCATGGTTGAGTCTGTGGTGATACTGTGCTATCTGCTGGTGCCAGGCTCAAGGCCCATGTCCGAGCCCTTATCCTCGTGTCAGCAGAGCACCTGCCGCTTGCTCTTCCCTCTTCAATCAATCAGCATTTGGCACTCAATAGAACGGAGCGGCACAGACTACATACCACAACAGACAACACTGTAAACACTGGAAAGGCCAAGAGAGATAAAGAACTGAACAGAAGCTGAAGGCCAGGAGTGAGCTGTAGGTCTAAATGTTTGAACTATTTTACTAGTCAACCTAGTCAAATTGTTTAAAAGAAAATATGAATATTTGTGGTACTTAAGATATTGGATTTCTGAATTTTTCTCTTTTTTTAAGATTTTGTTGCCCGTAGGCTTTATTGACAGGAAAGTACAGAGTGAATTGGGGGGTGAGAGAGAAGGGAGGACATACATCAAACATCGGAGTCACGAATTGAACTCACGACACTGTGGCCGACTGCACTTGGAATCAGGCATAGTGTGCTGTGTCTTAACCACTTGACCACCGGGCAGCACAGATTTCAGAATTTTGAAATAAAATTGTTTTCTGATAAAGGTCAAGGTTTCTTTATTTGTTTCCCTTGGGAGTAATGTAGTTGGGTCTGCTGCAAACAGAGACAAATAGACATCAACATCATAAGACAACACCACATATGTGTAAATACACCACATATAAAATATATATTATTATTTCCTTTGTCTGCATGGCACCTTGTTTATATGTCCGGAAAAGTACAGTATTTTGCATGCCCTTTTTGATTGAATATATGTTGTTTTATTATTGCTCAGTGTTTTATGTTGCACTTTAATGCCTGTTCCTATGTTTGTGAATTTTGTTCATTGACAATGGCAATAAACTATTGCTAAGTATTTTTACTTTTGATAATCACATTATTCTTTGATGCATTAAATAAAACTAAATTTACGGTCACACAGTTGGTATAATATGGATGGTAATAATATTTTGCATTTTTATATTGCATTTTACCAAAACTCTCTTTTCACTGCACCGTTGCAAAACAAAGTAAGCTAATTGCAATTAAGTCTGTCTTTAACTGACAAAAATAAGCATAAAAGTTATTTTCTACTAGCTAGTGCAGTGAAAATTACAGGCTGTGGCGACACCATTCATTATAATATATTGTTGTTAGAGCTAAGCATGGGCCTGTATGCTCATTAGACATAGCAAGCAAAGCGAGACTGAAAAAATAAGTAAAATACTATAAATCCAATCTAATGGCTACAAACATAAATAGCATTTTACAAACCATCACTCCCCTAAGCATCCACCATTGCATATCAAATAAAAAAACAACCCGAGGCACAAAATATGAGAAAATGAAATTGTCCATATTTTTCTTTGAATGTGCCCTTTTCTGCAAAAACGTTTCATTAATAATAATTCAGGAGCTCATTGAGATGCAGCCGTTTGGTTCCACGCTCCGAGGCAAGATTAATTTAAAGAGGGAAGAGGGGGATCAGACAGAGACGGAGCGGCTGGAGTGTACTGCTCTCCACTCTGCATGGATTTAGAAGTGACGATGAGCGCTTTGGAACTCAGAGTGATGAATTATGAGTGAGAGAGGCTTGAACAGGGTGACAGTGTGACCTCTGGGGGCAAGAGGGGGCTGGACATCTCTGTGTTGCCAAACGGGAGAATCTACTGTACAGAGGAAACGCAGAGAAACTATCTTTTTCATGCGTACCCTATGAAGCATAAAATGCAACTAATACAATATAGAAGAACCAGATAGAATGCAAATAAAACATTACATAAAACTATCAATACAATTAAAAAATACATAAAAACACACTTAAACATTCAACATGAGATAAAATCATACAAAGCAAGCGCACTGGCATAGTGGGTCATTTTAACCAGTGCTTTGAATTCTTTAACCCTTTATGCTTAGGGCCTATTTTTCAAAAAACGCCTGAAAAAATGTGTCCCATTTCAAAGTGAAGCTGTTCCTGAACCCTCTGGAGTACAAACAATTGGCTGGAGCCTTTGTGAAGCTGAGACTTTGTAGTTTTGGACTCTGATCGGTCTGTTTTACTCTAAATATAAGTAGAAACAAGCTTTGCACAGAGGAATTCAGATCTTAAATCCCGCCTAGATTTTCTTTGTTAAATATATGGAGTAAAGCTGGTGTTTGGAGGTGAGGACTGATTGACACTAGTTTTAGCATTTATTGGGTTTTGACAATTCTTTTTTAAAAGCTGAGGGTAAATTCACTAAAGATTTGTTTGAGGGACTTGTCATAAAACAAACCAGTCCAGGCAAACTCCTATTCATTTTTCATTTTATTTTAGGGTAATTTCTTACTTGATGGTTTGGAGTACAAACTGACCTTGATGCTTCCCAGAATGATTGATTTGACAGGAAATAAGAGGGTTACAGCTTTAATTTTATGTACAGCAGATCAAGCAACTTGAGAGTTTTCTTTTAGAAGATGGTGGACAAAATGGAAAAACTAAAGAAAAAGTCCTCCTTTTAAGGGACATAAAATCATTTTAATTCAAAGGGGAGGTGCTGCACAGAGAAACGTCACTCGGCTCGTACATCTACAGACGAGATCCCTCAGTAATCATCCTGGGATCATCTATGGTGAGAGAAGAGCTCGTTGGAAAGGGCCACACCTCCTTTCATCCATGTGCGCTCGTGCAGGACATACACAACTCCGCCTTTCGCATCCTGCGTCATCACCCGACTGTGTCTACTGTGATTGTTCTTGTAGGCACAAACGATTTGAAACTACAGCGGTCTGAGAAACTTAAAGATGACTTTATACAGTATCCCTGATCAACATTGTCCAAAGCACCGGAAAACTGTGTGTGATTTCAGGTTACATGTTTGGCTTAAATCATACTGTGATGCCAAGCAAATTCCATATGTGGAAAATGTTGCTGCTTTTTTTCAAAAGAACTGTCGAACTGTTTAAATGGGATTGCGTTCATCCAAATACTGTATGTATGGATCTCGTCTTCTTTCTTTTAACATTGAGCCTACTCTTGCATCTGCTGCAGTCAATGTCTGACAATCAGGTATGGTGACTTCAAATGCTCATGGCCCTTTTAAAATACCAGTCAGGATCACAAGGCAAATAATAGTGTCAGGGAGACAACCTGTTCAACACATTTTTTCCTCTATGCAAATGGAAAAGGAATCAGATGAAAATTACAAGTGTAACAAATGTGTAGTGAATAATAAATGGCATAGAGTCAAAAAAGACCGTCATAATAACAAACCATGTTTAATCAACATTAAACCTTTTAAAAGCTTTCCCTTGGCAAATACTCATTTAGATAATGTTCAAAACACTGATTTAAATATATAAATATTTAAATCAAGTATTTGAGTTATTCATATCAATGTACGAAGTGTTCAATTAAAAATAGACTTCATTGCAAAACAAGTTAATTCTGATATATTCACATTCTATGAAACATGGCTAACCTCCAGGATCTCAGATGCTCACATTTCCGTAGACATATTTAATATATTTTGTTGTGCTAGACCCAGAAATTAAGGTGGAGTAGCGATATTTGTAAAATATTGTTTTACCACATATGTTAATATCAAAGTCTCCAAGTCAAAGTGTTTTGAATATATAGCCATAGAAGTGTGTTTGGGTAAAAGTAATACTGGAAAAATGACAATTGTAGGTTTTTATCGTCCTCCGTCTGCACCTGTGGGTGAGCTAGAGGACTTTTTTACAGTCCTTTCAACTTCTGATCATTCTGAGTAATTTGTTTGAGGTGATATGAATATCGATAGGTTGGCAAAAACTTCTAACAATCTAAAAAACTATTGTAATGAGTTAAACCTTACACAACTTATTACTGCTCCCACCCGACCTGTCCCTAAAGACCCGCTTAAAGCAACATTAATGGACATTATCTTAAGCAACAAGCTTCAGAACAACCAGTGTTGTTTTTCCTTTTGATTTTAGTGACCACTGTCCTATTGAGTGTATGCGAAACACAAAATGTATTAAATCCAAATCAAGTAGAACTGTTAAATGATCCTGTAAGCAATTTAATGAGCAAGCATTTCTGTCTGATCTGTCCAATAGTGACATTGGTTTTACCACTAGTATTCCAAAGCCCAACACAGCGCTGGACTTTTTCATGAACATTTTTTATGATATTACTGATAAACATGCCCGTCTTAAAAGAGTCAGGGTCAGCAATAAGAATAATTTCTGGTTTCGTTCAGACATCGCAGCATTATCTCGAAAGCATGACAAAGCCTGGGCAGAAGCCAAGTCAACCAAATCAGCAGCAGATTGGCAGCAGTTTTGTCAGAAGCACAATAAATATGTTTCTACTGTTCGTAAAGCCAGAGTATCTTACTACGTCAATACTTTCACTGAATCAGAAGGCAATTCTGCAAAATTTTGGCAGACGATTAAATCCTTGTTGTTAAATTCTTCTCCATCTTTACCAAAGAGTGTTATTATTATTAAGATTATAGAGTGTCTCTGTTCCCTAACCCTGGAATTTCCCCATTGTGGGACATACAAAGACGATAAAAGTGAAGGTAAATGAAATAATTAAAGATTCAATTGGCCTGACAACGAAAAAATATATATTTGTGATGCGTTTAGGTGACACTTTGCTGACGCTGGAAATATCTTTGATGATCCTGCTCCAGCTATTGTTGTTACCCCAATACATGATAATAGACCTGATGATCAAGTATTTTCCCTAAAGCCCTTTAGACCGTATGAAGCAATAAATATTTTGCTCTCTATAGATCCAAAGTAGTCTGGCTGCCACCCTCGAACCTAGGTTACTATTGTTATCTTCTCTGCTAATAGTAAATTGTTTAATTTATGTTTCAAACTGAATGTATCCCATCATGATGGAAAACTGTTTTTTTTTTACCCCTTTGCATAAAGTTAATTATCTGAATAATTTCCCTCCAATCTCAAAACTATCCTGCTGAGCAAAACTCTTGGAGAAGCTAATAAGTAACCAGGTGCGTGCCTTCTTACCCAAACATTACATTTTAAATAGCTACCAGTCTGGATTTAGACCAGGGCATAGTACTATCACAGCTGCTACCAAAGTTAAAAATGATATTGCAATTGCGTTGGACATTCATGTGTTATTGTTGATTTGTTCAAGGCCTTTGATTCAGTAGATTATTGTATACTCCTGTATGCTATTGGGCTTGCAGATTACCTCACAAATATAGCTCAAGCTGTTTCGGCTGATGGCTTTCAATGTGAATTTTCTTATCTTAACAAACGTGTTCCCTAAGGGTCTATCCTTGGACTACCCCAATTTACAAGTAGCATCCACCTGTATGCAGATGATGCAATTCTATATTCAAGGGCGCCTTCTGCTACATAAATGATTCAAAATATCAAAGTGGATTTTCAACAAAACTGTGTTAATTTAGAATAGCTAATTCATTCAAGTAAAACAAAACAACCAAACATCACTCTACTGTTACAAAAAAATTTGTCTATTCTTACGCACGATGGTAATGTGATTGAAATAGTATCCTATTACAAATACTTGGACATCTGGCTTGATGATAAACTCTCTTTCAACAAACAAGAGCTGTACAAGAGCTGACAAATAATTTTAAAGCCAGATTGTCATTCTTCTTTAGAAATAAAAAGCGTATTCGTCTTAATTGTAGAAAACACTTAATCCAGGCTACATCTTTCTCAGCTCTGGTTTGTGGTGATATTGTGCGTATATACAGTATATTCTCCTGTTTTGTGCCCTCGTATCTTGTGCTTCACGGAGACATGGCCATTCAGATAGATGGTTTTCAGTTGCTTCAAGCGGACCGTCAGAGAGATCTCTCTTGGGAGAAAAACATGAGGCGGAGGAGTCTGTTTCTACATCAACAACACTTGATCTTCAGATGTGACTATGATCTCCAAACACTGCTCTTCTGATCTGGTATATCTGTTCATTAACTGCAAACCATTCTACTCTCCAGTTTGCCTCATTCATCCTGGCCGCTGTTTACATTCCACTGAGCGCAAACGTGCAAGAGGCACAGTGCGCACTCGCGGACCAGATTCTGAGTGTGAAGCGGACCTTCACGGACTCCTTGTGTATCATCCTGGGTGATTTTAACAAGGAGAATCTCAGCCACGAACTACCAAAGTGCAGACAGTTTATTAAAGTTCCGACCAGAGAGCTGAACACGTTAGAACATTGTTACACAACAGCCACGCCTTCCGCGCCGTGGCCCTGCGCTGCTCTGGGTTTTTCGGATCACGTCATGGTTCACCTGATGCCTACATACAGACAGAGGCTGAAGCTCTCAAAACCTGCTGTAAGGACCTCTAAGAAGTGGACCAATGAAGAAGTGAAGGAGCTACATGCGTGTTTGGACACGACAGACTGGGAGGTCTTCAGAGCTGCCACAGATAGTTTGGATGAGTACACGGACACTGTGACGCCATACATTCAATTCTGTAAGGACAGCATACATCAGCATACACCAAAGTCACTTTCAATAGTGACAAACCCTGGTTCACACCAAAACTGAGGCAGTTAAGGAAGCAGTAGGCAGCGCACAGGGCTGGTGATAGAGAGCACTACAAAGATGCAAAGTATGGATTTAGCAGGGAGGTCTGCAGAGCAAGATCACACTACAATACGCGTCTGAAGCAGCAGTTCTCAGACCACAACCCCGCCTCTGTGTGGAGGGGGCTCCGGCTTCCCACCAATCATAAGCCGCAAGCAAGTGGCATGTGGCAAATGCCCGAAAACTGTCTGAGTAACTTAACGCCTTCTACTCCAGGTTTGATGTGACCACCCCCTTCCCCACGGTAGCCACCTCTGCCAACCCAACCCCGGTCCCCCCCACCTCCTCCACCACTCTCTCAGTTCAGGAACAGGATGTTAACAGACTATTTCAGAAATCCAACCCCCGAGAAGCTGCTGGACCAGACGGTGTTTCTCCCGCTACCTTAAGACACTGCGCATGAGTGCTGTCCCCCGTCTTCACAGACATATTTAACACCTCCCTGGAATCATGCCACGTCCTAGCCTGCTTCAAGTCGTCCATCATTGTTCCTGTCCCGAAGAAGTCCCGGATCACTGGACTTGAATGACTACAGGCCTGTGGCGCTGACGTCTGTAGTCATGAAGTCATTTGAACGCCTGGCCTTGCCCCACCTCAAGTCCTTCATGTCCTCCCTGCTGGACCCCCTGCAGTTCGCCTACAGAGCCAACAGGTCTGTAGCCGACGCCATCAACCTGGCCTCTACTTCATCTTGTAGCATCTGGACTCCCCGGGAACCTACGCCAGGATCCTGTTTCTGGACTTCAGCTCTGCATTCAACACCATCCTCCCTGCTTTGCTCCAGGTCAAGCTCTCCCAGCTCAACGTGCCCGACTCCACCTGCAGGTGGATCACTGACTTCCTGACGGATCGGAGGCAGTGCGAGCGGCTGGGGAAGAATGTCTCAGACACTCGGACAATCAGAACAGGAAACCCACAGGGCTGTGTACTTTCTCCTCTGCTCTTCTCCCTGTACACAAACTGCTGCACCTCGGCCACAACGCCATAAAACTGATCAAGTTTGCGGACGATATCACCCTCATCGGACTCATCTCGGATGGGGATGAGTCTGTCTACAGGAGGGAGGTGGACCGGCTGGTGTCGTGGTGCAGCGTTTTACTCCGTAACAACCTGGAGTTCAACACTCTGATGACAGTGGAGATGATCGTAGACTTCAGGAAAATCACCTTCCTTGGCACCACCATCACCCAGGACCTCAAGTGGGAGCCCTACATCAGCTCCCTCATCAAGAAGGCCCAGCAGGGGATGTACTTCCTGCGGCAGCTAATGAAAGCCAAACTGCCAGTGCAGATGATGGTGCAGTTTTACATGGCCATCATTGAGTCCACCCTCACCTCCTCCATCACCGTATGGTACGCTGGAGCCACAGCCAGGGACAAACAGAGACTACAGCGCATTGTGCGCTCTGCTGAGAAGGTGATCGGCTGCAGACTTCCATCTCTGCAGGACCTGTACGTCTCCAGGGCTTTGATCAGGTCAGATCACAGCTGACCTTTCTCACCCTGGACATGGACTATCTGAACCACTCCCTTAAGGAAGGAGGCTACGGTCCATCCGGACCAGAAACTCCCGCCACATGAATAGTTTCTTTCCCTCTGCCATTGGACTCATGAACACTTCTAAACACCTGCCACTTTAACTCCAATTCAATCACTCACTGCATTGTCACTTTCTGCACTACATGTAAATTTAACTGTAAATTCTTGTGTACATAATCAGCCTATTTTCATTTTTATTTTATACTATAGTAATTTTAAATATAATCCATGCCCTTTTGATTTCATATATGTTGTTTTTATTATTGCTCAGTGTTTTATGTTGCACCTTAACTCCAAAACAAGTTCCTATGTTTGTGAATTTTGTTCATTGACAAAGGCAATAAACCTTTTCTGATTCTGATTCTGATATGCATTCTATGGAAACAGTCTTAAAACTTATGAACTCAGCCTTAAGGTTCATTACAGGAGAAGAATACAGAACCCACCACTGTGAATTATACTTGAAAGTAGGATGGCAATCATTGGATGTGAAAAGAGAACAGGACTGCCTTTTGTTCATTTTTAAAGCTCTTATTGGGATTTGACATGATTATTTAACATATTTGCTGAATATCACATCAAGTATTCAGCAATTAAGATCTCACGAAATTCTTATTTTAGAGTCTCATCAAATCAATACGGAACGAGGGAAATAGGCATTCAGGAACTAAACACAGACATTTTAAATTAAATTATTTTAATGAACTCAAAGCGCTTTCAAAAGAGTATCCACAGTGCCAGTGCTCTTGTTTTAGATGTTTTTAATTATTTTATTCCACATTGTGTGTGTCTTTATATATTTTTTTAAATATTGCTTAATTTATTGTTTTATTGCTATAATGTAATTAATTTAGCTGTAATTTCTGTTGACTGGGATCAAAAATTGGACCCAACGGTACAGAAAATACCTCAACAATAGACTATATATATATGACCACAACTCAGGAAGGACCAGTCATTTCTTTTCTGTTGCTAAAAGGTGCATGTCAAATATGTTAAAGTAAATCATAAGATTAAGTGGCTCTGTATGGTCTAAGCTACTTGTGCAACATGTTTCATCGTCACAGACACTAAACTTCTTATTATTCTCACAAAGTGCCTCTAATATTTTATGCATCTGCCGTAAAGAATTGAACTGTGTTGTGGCCCACATTCTGCACTTTGCTCACTTCAAACAGAAGTTCTTGATTGTACTCTCATGCAGTGGTTTAATGGTCCTGACAAACCTTTGGGTCATGACATGTGCTTTGAAAAACAGTGGTACCCATGCATAATAATGTTGAGCTCTGGGCTCCTCTGTGACCCATATACCCCCGACCGAGGCAGGCTGAGTGGGTAATTACAGCGCGGAGTCTGCCCACTGGGGTATGGATGTCCCTGTAATTGAGGTATTACAAATTGTTTCATTTGGAATCAATCCCCCAGTCAAACAAGGCAATTTTGGCCTGCTTAAATAGAGACGCACTCAATGGGACGGCAGCAAGACCAGTTAATATGATGACGCTTTTAGTTCTAAACCAACAAGTAAGTGACTTTGAAAAAGAGTTTTGAGTAAATGTCCTACAAATATTTATGTGGTTAACTAAAAACAATACTTGTGTTAAAAAGTTAATCGTTAGGGTTATAAAAGAAAAACAAACGATTTGTTTCCTGAATGTTAGACACTTGTTACACACCTGTTTCCTGAATTGTTTTCATGTTTATGGGGGACACTCTCTCCAAAGTTGCAATGACCACTCACAAAGAAATCTAAAATGACATCCAATTTCCGGCACTGCAAACGTTGTTTCTTTTTTAAAAAATGTCATGTATTTTCAGATTTATACGCACAATTTTATACCAAACACAGAACACAAAATGACCAGAGAGAATAAATCAAACGAAAACACAAATAGATTTCAACTTAACATAAACCCAAACAAATTCACGGCCTATTTAAATAAAAATAAGAGTCCCATTTGGCCCAAAGTCGGTCAAATTTGTCCATTTCCAAACTAAGTCTGAATGTCATTTTTTCCATCTGTCTAATAGCCGTTACAATGTCATTCCAGTCCTTGATCATTGGTGATATTTGTGTCATCCATTTCTTTGTGCTGCCAAAAGTACATTCCAAAGGTATCCATTTATTGTGTCCGTGGCAGGAGTATTGCGGCCCAAGATAGTTCAAAAGTTCAGAGGGTTGGCAATGTCAAAAAAAGTCTGCAGTGCATTATTGATTTCTGTCCAATAACTCCGAACGGCTGAACAGTCCAAAAACACGTGACAGTGGTTTGCCTCCTGGCTGCCACATCCTCTCCAACAGTGTGCATTTCCCTGTGAGTAATGGTAGAAAAAGATTCAGTTGTAGTCATCTGGACTCTGTTTTAGAAAACAAAACATTTCGAGTTATTCTCAATCTGTGAATCGAGTCTGGGAACTCAGGTTTTATATACTCCTCTGTGTAGGCCCTGCCCACAGAAAAAGGGGGGAGAGTTTTGGTTTCACTTGAGACTAAACCCATTGTTTTTACTAACAGCCCTGAGATGGGCCATCAACATCCTCTTGTACACTGACTTCGCTCCCTCCTCATTGAGTACCTGTTTAGCATCAGAATGCCCCGAGCGTCTCCAACACCTGGAAGGTTTGAATCTTAAACCTCCATTACGATTTAGGGAAGGATTCTCTTTTTTTTTTTTTACAAAGATTGCCTCCTTAACACTTCTTTCAAATCATCTTTTCTCGCTGGTCAGAATCTCCACCTCACTGTCTTCGATAGAGTGGTTTGTGGCTTTGAGATGAAGATGTACAGCGCTCTGGGGTCCTGAACTCGCATGTCTTCTGTGCTGATAAAGCCTCTTGTGAAGTAGCTGTTTAGTCTCACCTATGTAAAACGTTTTTTTTTTTCTTAAACAGAGTCCAGATGACAACAACTGAATCTTTTTCTTGTACACTCCTGGACAAATGAGGGATTACACCGACATATTTCTGTGAGTAATGAGCACTTTGAGATGGGGTTATAAAGAAGCGAGACACATGTTTCAAACTGAATTCCCTCCAAACATGTGACTTTGTGGTTCTCCAATGAGATGTACATATACTTTCCCACTCTTCATCAGCCAGAACAAAGTGACCCTCTCTTTCCCATTTTTATTCAATATAATCGTAGAGTGACAGCCCAAATTGTTATTACAGTTATACAATTTAGATATTAGGCCAACTTTGTTTCACACCACACAAAGTTCATTCTCAAAAACCCTCTAATATGTCTCTGTTAAAACCATTCTGAAAAAAGAGTGGTCCAAAATGACTCCAAAGTGATACAAAAGTCACAGATTGCTGCGAAAGATAACTTTTAATTTCCCCCCTTAATATATAAGATCATAATATAAAAACTGCATTTTATGTTTACTTGTTTATTTGTTGAGCAGTTTGCACACTGACAATAAAGACATTCTGTTCTGATTCTCAGGGGTTTCCATATTGAGATATTTACAGCAGATGCCCTTCCAAAAACAACACAACACTCCTCATTGGTCAAGGGAGCGCTCTTTGCTCTTTTTCCCCCTCTCTCTCTCTCTCTCTCTCTCTCTCTCCCTCTCTCTTTCTCTCTTTTTCCTCTCTCTCTCTTTCTCTCTCTAATTTTTTTTGTGGTATAGCATAAAACACATACTTTGAAGACATACAACTACAGAAGGCGTACAACTACAGTAGGTGGCAGTAAAAGCACCTTTCGGCTGCCAACCGCCATTAAAAGCAACACAACAACAACGACAACAACAACAACACGACAACATCATTTGCCAAGGCTTGGGACCAAGGCAAAGACACTGATAGCATAATAATAAAGATGCAAATGCGGGATAAACAAACTCAATGCTGTGGAACATTCCTGACAAATCAAGAACATGACAAGCAAGTGGCAGACTCTCCACCAAAACAGATACACAGTGTGCCTTTACATAAAATAAATAATATCAAATCACTTTCAAAAGTCATCATAAGCCACCAGATTGTATATGCGCTGGTTACACAGATCCATAGTAAGTGCCAACGTATGAATATTTTAAAGCCAAAGCCCTCCCTGGCAGCATCCCAAGCCACTGCAGAGTCGTGTACATTTATACCATTGTTATTCTCCACAAGCGGCTGCATATTTTACACCTCTCCCTCTCAGTGCAAGTGCATATATCTCCTGCTTACACCCAATGCGTCTATGGCCGGAGCAGTGGTGATCTGTCTCCCACGGCGACCGCATTATATGACCCCCGCATGGCACTCGTTTTGACGCATCTCGGCTCCGCGGCCATTCCCAAAGATCACATCAAACGCGGAACGCCCCGGGCCTTTACAACCTGCCATGCACGGAAAAACGTATACGCATCGAAGTACAATGTATAAAGATGTGAGGAAGACGCCCAAGGGAAAGGGGAGTGGAAAGAACATCTGTTTATTGTCGAAAAAAGGTGCAGTGAAAGATAGAGATTGGATTCCGAAGATAAATTGTAGCTCTGGAAATTCAACTATCAAAAGGCACAGTCTAAAAGTACATATATCATAAGTACAGCACATATAGTAAGAGATATTGTTGTTGCTGGAACCTGATAAATGTCAAAACTTAATGTCACAACGTTAATGTAAAACAAGAAATATCACTGTTCTACAAATTCACTGTGCTAGAAAATTATGACTAATAATAAAAGGGTGGGAAAATAAAGCAATGTCTAATGGGCTTTTCAAACATGAACTGGTGATTTATTACATAAATACATCCTGCTGTTATTATTTTTGCCTCCGGGATTTGATCTTGTCTTCTTACGCAACACACATTAATATGAGTGAGTGTATGAATACAAATGATATACAAACTGCTGGAATATTAAGGGTAGACTTTTGGCTGCAAGGTTATCAAAGCTAAGAACCTGCAACTACATACTTACAGTCATTTGAATAATGGATTTGCGTAGGTTTTAGGCCGGATGCCCTTTCAGATATGTCTTGTGAAATGTCTATGCCTTAGGAAGCGCCAGTCAAACTGCTGTGCGTTGTTTGCATCCAACTGTAACGCTTTTTATTAATCATGAACTGGAAAATGGTTAGTTATTAGTATTTCCTGGTCGTCTACAATATTTTTGGCAAAGTTTTTGTCACAGTCATCTTTTTGCTTACTAAAACTAAATAAAAACTATAACTAAAAACAAAACAAAAACAGCAATAACAAGCTCAATGCCCAAGAAACATGTCTGTACTCATGAGGCAATGCAATGCAATTCATCAGTTAAATAGATATTTTCTGGTTGATCAAAAACTATTATGGATTTAGTCAACTAAATTAACCTGACTTTTCGTCAACTAAAACTAGACTAAATCAAAAATAATTATTGGCAAAATTTAGACAAATCTAAAAATCATTTTATTTTAAAAAAAAACTAAGACTAAAACGTGGGAAACTAAGACTGGGAAACGTGGACACATGGTGGACATTCAAATGTATGTGTAATTTTGTATGTATGACCTGTTAAATGTTTAGTACAATATAATGTATATAAGTTATACTTGTATTCCTTATATATAATTATTTTAAACCAAATGTGAAAGTCATATTTTCTGTCGCAAGCTCAAAACAAAGCCAACAAATCAATCAAATCAATCGAGATACAGCCCGGTGCTTTGCTTTGCAGGGGATAAGAGCGTGAAGTATTAAAAACCATCTACAAATGTGAGAAACTGTCGAAGTGCTTGTATGCAAATAACTAGTGCTTCTTAACGCCCTATATATATTTTACTAAGGAACATCATTGTAAAGGGTTACCAAACCAACTTCTTCCTCCTTCTGCTGTTTGAAAATCCGTTTGCGCGGCTTTAATGTAGATAAATGCCTTCCTATGTGAGCATGTGGCGTTGCCATATAACTGCCGAGTCATTAAAGGATTGTCTGTAGTCATTGTGAAGCTGCTTTGCTCTGCCCTCTCATTAAAGTTCACGGGGAGAATGCAGACTTCACTGTGCCGGGACACAGAGCTGTGCGAGCGCTCCTTTGGCTCAGGGGAAAGGGGCGCAAAGTAATGATTATTTGAAGGTTGCTCTTGTGCTCTTGCATTAACTCCTCCCACCTGTGTGTTACTTTTACACAGTGGCCATTTGTCCCTGTGGGGATCTCCTCGTCAATTTCTCATAATTGCTTCACTGGTCTGTAATAACAGCCCCACACTGAGTAATCCTGATGCCCTGTCTATGACCAAGATGACTGTATTGATCCCTGTCTTCACGTCTGTCAGAGGTTTTCTCTCAGGGTTCGGCTTATTCCAGTTTCAGGCGAGAGCAGTGCACCGTGGGTCACTGTTTGAGTTTTGTATTGGGGTTTTAGAACAAAGCATGTGGCAAACCAGAGCATTGCAGAATAATAATAATAAACTGAAGGTCAAATGTATTTGGCTTTAGTTATTGGTTCTGCTAAAAAACAGACAAGCAAACAAACACTACAACAAATTGTAAAAGATTCAAGTTAAAAGTAAATGTCAACTATTGTCACTTTGATATGCGTTTTTTTTTTTTTAAGGCTGACATATAGATATCACTGGGCACATTTTTATGATTGTTTTGTTTTTACATTATTCACATCACTTTGCCCGTAGCAAAATAAAATCATAATAACATTTTAGAATATTCAATTTTTGGAATTCTTATTACTGCTTCTACTTGTTAAAGGAACGCTAGGCAACTTTTCTGGCCACCTGCCTTGTTTCCATAGAGGTGTTATTGCCTGTAATATTTCACAGTACACTTGACTACATATGACACTTACTCCAAGTCCAAACAAATTACAGCAGATCTGTGAAGAAGCGACTCTGCTCACAAGAATAAATGTTTTCATGGTATTATTTTTTCATCTTTTTTGCAATAAACACCTGTAGTAATAATAATAATAATAATAACAACAATAATAATAAAGGATTACTTTAAACACTAGAGCGATGCACACACTTGGTTAAAGCTTCATAGTGTTGAACTGACAGCCCATGACCCTTGACCCCTGGGTTGTGTGAGTTTATAGGTGGCTCTCTAATGCACTGCCCACTCGTGCACTCATGGTCTCTGCCTGGATCCAGCTCACAGTCCCATTTCACAGGCAGTTTAACAGCACTCTGCAACACAAAGTATTCATACACTTCTTTGAGTCTGCAAGTTCTGAAAGGAAGGCTGTAATTCAGATTCACTGGGAATGAAACTTGTATTTATTTTGTTTACTGTACACACTGTGGAAAGCTGTTAGTTTGGGGAGAGTATTATGTATGAAGAGTTGTCAAAATTTGTCTAGGTGAGTTTTTTATATTTCTTTTTGATACCATCATCTACACATATAATGAATAACAGTATAGTTCAGGGGATTTGCTCAAGAAGGATGGAAGTTTATTTGTTTTTCACTAAAATAGATTTTTGAAAACACTGCTAGACGAAGAGTAAATTGTAACTTCAACAATGTTTTCACATGGCTCTTGTCTGTTTTTGCAAATTAACTTTTCATATATTTTACACATAAGCTGCAATGTATACTACTTACAATGCTGAACCTTAACAAAAAAAAATTATAATTATTGACCCTAAATAAATATGACCATATCCCTCTAATTATTGTTAAAATAAAGAGTTAGGGTTATACATGATTATGTATAAATGTATACAATTTAAATAGATTAACTGAAATTGATTTTATGGAAGAGTATGACACAATGTATCATTTAAAGCTCAATTTTATAATTATTATTCCTTTTCTTTTTTGTTTAATGTATGAAAAGGTTTTAAAAATGCACTGAGCTTTTGTGTTTATTTATAGAGAAAATCCTACATTTATAACAGATGCTTTTAGCGTTATAATCACACTATCTTGTACTACGGACTGGAAATTGACCTTTAAATGCCTTTAAAAACAAATTGAAAGCATTAGAGACGGCATCAAGAATGTGCAAACGTTTCTCATAATGTGTGTTATTTTGTTGTTGTTGTTGTTGTTGTTGTTGTTGTTGTTGTTGTTGTTGTTGAATGTTGTAACTGTGTAAACTCTGCTGACTCTTGGCCAGGACTCCCTTAGAAAAAAGGTTTTTAATGGGACTCTCCTAGTTAAATAAAGGTTAAGTAAATATACAATGTAATAAATGTAAAAATACAGCACTGTAGCTGTGGAGCGTCTTGCTTAGTGAACACACCATGACAATCTTCCTTTGCATTGTCAAACCAGAGAGCTCTTCGGCTCAGTTCCTGTTGACATTTCTGTGGATAACACTTTCTATAGCCGCTTTCATAGATTATGCATCCCACAATGGAAGCAAGGGCAGACTTGAATGAACAATACAAAAATGTGTTTTGAATGTGTTGAATTATTTCCACGGCAACAATGAACTTGGTTTGGAGCAGTACCACAACCCAAACATAAAAACATTAAATGCTACACATAACTTCTTCAGAAAGCAGTTTTATGACAAAATCACTATGAGAAAAGATGCTTTATAACTTTATTCACTGTCAGGATTATGTTTTCTTGGTGTAATTTCCAAGCCATAAACCCTGTGTGTTTTTGTAATCTAGGTTTAAAGATGTGGTCTGCAGTGAAGTCAATAGGATTTACTGAACCATCTACAATCAATGCGCGTTACAAATAGGTGAATAAAAAATGGATAAACAAAAGTGGTTTATAAGCCCACTGGAAAATTAATGGAAGACCACAGTATAAAAAACAAAGCCATGTGAAAAATACCTTTACAATACTTCTTATTGTCCACTTTTTTGGGTGTAAACAGAATTAGATTTGCTCTATAAGGCCTGCTGTGTATTCTTGAAGATAAAGCCCATTATACGTCTGTACAGTAAGTTATTTCTCCAATTTTGTCCCTATAGGGTGTTAATAGGTTCTTGTGAATTATTTTATAGCATTAATTTCCCACAGGTTTTAAAAAAGCAAAACTTATATCGCTGAATGTTATTTGTTGTTACATTTTTTTGTAATGTAATACAAACCAACAATGTCTGTTTATTTAGAAAATTGTTTTGATCCACAATTTCCCCCAAAAATCCATAATTTTGAGCTGATTTCATGCAGTTTCAGTCCTTTTGGTCCTTTTTTGAAACTCATGTCAGTTCTTTCTTGATTGTGCGTCAGTCAGGCTTTACAGCAATTTGATCTGGTTTGGACCTGATTTAGTTCTGATTTGAGCCAGATCCAGTTGTGTTTTTGTCCCATTTTGGAGTTGGTTCAGAGTGGACACTAACGATAAACACGTAACGTCATCAACATCAACAACAAGAGTTTAAAAAATGGTTTCTAGTACAATTTCATGATTCCTTTTTTATGCTTCTCATGTGAAGTACTCTTATTTTAAGTGTGCACTCATTTGGAAAACAATTCGGCTGTCAAGGAGTTAAGCCATTTTATCCCATTCTGAACAAGTGTTTTTGTTTCAAAATGCAAAAACACCAATAATGTATTTCAGAATCTCTTAAAACATAATTGCAACTGTAAGCAATATTATATATACAAATTGGCAAGAGCAGTATTTTGATATATAGAAAAACAACACTGGGAGGATTTTTCTGTCTATAACATTTGCCAAGTTTGAGAAAGCGAGATCGGTGGCGAAGTGCAGGAGGTACAAGATTAAAGGGCCCGTCTAGTCCCTGTAGTAATGAATAAAATATACCTTTCTCTCCTGTGTGCCTTTCTCTTTAAGAAGACATCAATAGCTATCTATATGTTACGCCTGTGGGGACACAAAGACTGCATGGGATTTGTGCGTCTTCTCACCTGGAACAAGTTGTATTGTGTTGTTGCATTCGCTGGAGAAAATCACACAAACTGCAGAGAGTATGAGTGAGATTCTGTGAAAAAAGACCAAAACACACATACTTTTGGAAGATGGATTTGAGTGCAGACGAAAGCCAAAGGGGGTAAACTGGAACAGGAGGTGAGTGGACTCAAAGGAGGCCGTGTGCTGAGGATCTACGGTCCAGAGCTTGAGACGCTATTTAAATCAGTGTTTTGAGGAGGAATGAAGCGCTGCTGGGTGAAAGAGTGATGCAAATCTGTCAGAGTTTCTATAAAATATAAAGTTTAAATTCAACAGGATGATACAATGTTTTGTTTCTGCTTTGTACTGAATAAAAATATGCTGCTGTCAACCGAGCAACGAATTACAAATGTATTATTGTAACAAAACAAAAAGCTAGTTGAGCTAGATTTTCTTTTTCTTTTTTTTTTCTTTTTTTTTGTAAACATAACACAGAACAAAACACAACACAGAGTAAATAATAGAATGAAAGCTGCCAGTAGCACAGAACATTCACTGAAATAAAAGTATGGCACATCTTGTCTAACGTAAAAGTCCCACTTAGTCCAAAGTCTGTTGGTTCTGGTGGATTTTCAAACACAATAGCACATTTTATAAACATGAACAGTTTCCAAAGAGGGGCACAAACACAAAACAACAAAGAACAACAAAAGGTTTGCTCAATTTTACATTACAAGTCCTTAAAAAAACTATAAAACTAGTCAAATCAAATCGCAGCAAAACATTTTAACCAAATAGCAATAAATAAGTAAAATAGATGTAAATATATAAAAAAAAATAAGACTACACAATTTACGTTAAAAGGTTATTTACTTTACTTTGTTGTCTGATTTATTTTGATTGTGTAACAATATTTTCCTCAGATTATTAAGACACACTTTAGCTTATTGTTGGATAATCGTTTTCCTTTATTTCCAATTATTCCATACTCAGAGAGGATAGTCTCTACCGTGTATTTGTATTTATCAGATGACTTGCAGTTTTCTTGTCTTTATACATATATATTCTGATTCAGTAGAGAGTGCAACAAAGGTTTGCAGCCTGAGGAGTGTCCCAGAGAAGGAGTAGAGAACACAGATAGTCACAGTGACATGCAGTGCAGAGGCGGCTGAGTGCTGATATCCTGGTGATATGATCAGGCACAGAGCTCAAACAGAGGCAGCTGTGACTGAGACTGTCCTCTCACACACACACTGCACCAGGGACCACTGCTCACGCACAGTTGGAGCTTTTCTTCAATCTCAAAACAGATTTAGATAATACGATACAATAATAAGTTGGTGAAAGCCGCATTAAGACCAGGAAACAATACTCAGCATCATGTTTCCTAGTGTTTGACAGGATGTACACAATATTTGATCTGATCTGAATGCGTACAACAATGTATGACAGTTTCTAAGATTAAAGGTGTACCTGATTTTGATCCATGAAGAACATGTTTTAGTTTGAACTGTTTGCTTTGCCCACTTAGTGTTTTCTTCGATGTTGAACCAAGAAAGAACGACAGACAGTTGTTTACATGATTCTCATCCAACTGTGTCTTCACTTACAAGGATCACAACCCCAGCTACGATGCAAAGTGTTTATTGACAAACGACAAACATAACACCACAAAGGTATAGAAATGAATGTCGTTTTGGGGCTCCTACCGAGGCTCCCGGGCCTCGGTACCCCCCATCTAGAAGATAAATTGAGGGTGGGAGGGAGGTGCATGAAGTCACGAACACAAGTGGGCGTTAACAGGAGGCTTAAATAGTGTAGCTGCAGGAAGGGGCGTGAAAGGGGTGTGGTCCTGCCCCCGAATTTAAGATAACAGACTTATCTCTATTAATTGGACAGTCCCAGTTCTATATATGTTTATCATTCAACAAAATGCCCCAAGTATCGTAAAATAATGTATATAAAATGTAACAACAGGAAATAACCTTATTTTCTGATTCTCCTGAATATGTAAACTTAAGTTTTAATTATATATTGGTGTGTCCAAACTTTTTTACGCTAAGGGCCAAGTGAATATTGGCTACGCGGTGCCTTATTTGAAAAAAAAAAAAAAAATCCATCTTGTTGTGAAATATAGACATTCTACTTCATGAAATCTTTTGTCAATTTCCCAGACAATTTGTTTTTGTTAAGTGTAATTAAGGATTAAATGTATGCCAAATGTCCACCCTGTCATAAACGTATATGTGTATTCTAAAAGTATTTCCTCCACAATATGAACAATGATGTATAATTTTCCGCTCAAAATTGTGTCTTGTATTGAATTGTTGCATCAATTTGCATACATACAAATATATTTATCAAGCAAACAAACAAACAAACAAACAAACTATTAGCTTAATCAAAACATTGGCAATTAACAGACACAACATTTTCCCAATTTTTTAATATTGTTTAAATTGAATTATGTAGGCAAAAAGCACACAAATGCAAATATTATACTCTACGATATGTATATTAAGAAAAAATGTCACAATGACAAGGCAGATAATGACAGGGGTGGACAGGACAGGCGGGACATAAAAAAAAATATTGTTGGCCTTTACTATTCATATGTCCACCACAGAGTGGACACTTTCACCTCACCGTCACTTGATCATTTTAGCCACATCGTAAGTTCAATAGCAAACCTCCCACTCTCTTAAAGGTAGATTATCAAAGCCTTTAAGATGTTCCTTTCCGGAGATAATATGACAACAGGGTGGACACAGTGACCTTGACCACAGTGGGTATGCATACTATTACCGAGAAAATCTAGTTTTGACTAGAGACATTTATTTCTTCACCACTTGATTTGCTCACATATACTGTAAATAAAGATAAAAAAGGGACAGATCATGCAATACGACAGGGTGGACAAACATTTCAGGAACATGTAACATTTTGTATAAATCAAATTAATTTCATTCATGTGCTACTATAGAGTGGTTATGGCTTCAAAGCAAATGTTCAGTATGTATTATACAAAACAAACATACAAATAATAAAAGAATATGTCTAAAAAATATTGCCAAGTCATATAACGATATAATTGTAAATTACGTGCTTATGCCAGGGTCAGCAAAAGGCCGCAGTGACCATATATACACAGTAAGTACAGACTAATAAACTGTATCATTTGAATTACAGTAGGTTTGACGGAGCCACCGCACCTTTACAAATGACTTAGAACATTAGTGTTAGGTTTGTATCACATCAAAAATGGTGTTATTTAACCTATGATTCTCCCCCCAGCCATAGTTTGGACACCCCTATTGTACAGTACGTATGTAAAATAGGAAAACAATTAGGAAACAACTAGGAACACAATTCATTTCTTTCTTGTAAACATGTCAAAGAAGGCTTGGATTTTGACAAAAAGATTTCAGTCGTCTCTCTTGGTGCTTATTTTGACAGTTACCTTTACAACTCCCACATTAAACAGCTGTGCTCTTGCATTACAGAGGAGCATTACAGAGCAGGCGGATATAGAGGCAACATGGTTGTGCAAATGTCATCTGACGTACAGCTCGAAGCAGACCGGTTTGACTTGAGTTCTGGGATTACATTGTATAGACTATACAGACAAATAATATGAGTATTATAATAGTATTAGACAGGTGACTTTTTACAATAGGCAAAGCTGGAAACATTTGGAATTCTAGAGGTCTAGGTACAACTCTTGATGGGTATTTAGTGTTTAGTTTTTTACGTGTTGCTAATGTTGACTTGCACTTGGATATTTCAAGTAAAGTGTGCTTACTCGTGTTTTGGCACTACACACATGCCAGGACACCAGGTGGAGATTTGGAAAAGGAACTGCACCATGAGCTGCATGTGTGGAAGAAGACTTGAATTTGAATCTTAGAACTGGAGGGAGACATTATTGACCTTATTCCACTCACATTCACTTAAAAGTAGAACGAAGAAAAAGTGTTGCCGCTAAAATATACCGTACTTTAAATTAAATTGATTTGTGTAAGATATCCAATGTTCTCGTGACCAACAAGTCAACAATGCACCGATTCCCTGCGCGGCCCGAAAACGGCTTTTTAGTCTATGTAGAACTTATTTTCTCTCGAGGTCGGCAGCCCTGTGTTAACTAATACAACTGGAAGGAGGATTACGTCGTGTTCCGGACGTGCTTCCGGAATAAAGTGAATAGAACTGAGCCGAAACACAGTGGAAAGTGCTCTAGAATATTACAACTTTATTTGTGTCTGTAATTAATTTATTTGCATGAAAGTATATGCTACTTTGTGAACTCTAATGCTAATGCTGCAATATTAGCTACTAACAGTAAAGTAAATATATAGCCTTTGTAGATATGTTTTAAAAAATATATAGACATGTTGAAAAATGTTTTTGTGCGCAATCAAGAATGAGAAGAACCCTTGATAAATGTAAGTTAGTTAGTGTGCTGCCCAGTGGCCGTGGTTAAGACGGCAGATGTAAGTGTTTCGTAGGATGTACATATATTTGTCTTGCTGGTACCAGAGAGAGAAAGTGTGGCGTGTTTGTTGGATACGATCAGAAATAAGCAGTAAAAGCTTGTGCTGGCGTTTGAAGGCCACATGCAATCTACAGTACGGTACATAAAAGCGCCGACTGTTCTGTTCTGTGTCAGTGCGTCAGACGCCGAGTGAGGAAAAATCAAAGCTTTGACAGGGATTTTACAGAAACAAGTGCAGATGGAGAGTGGACCTCACGAGTGTCAGCATGTGGAGAGTCACTTAGGTCTTAATACATTTTTGTTAGAACGGGCTATAACAAATGCTACAAACCAAACAAAATTGATGGAAAGTTGTCCAGTTTGTACAGTATTTGTGGCGGTTTCTTGTTTCCAAACGTATCTCTCCAAGTCGGTGGAGTGAATGAAGGTTTTAGAATATATATTTGTACCTGTAAATGAATTAATGTTAGATAGACAAGAAAAACATATTGAATGATTTCAAGAAACAAAATCATATGTTTGTGTCAGATGAGGGGTGGATGTGTCAGTTGAGGGTTTATTGGAGGAGGACAGGGTTGAGTTTAAGCTTATTAAACATGAAGGTGTTGAATGGGCCGATTATGAGCACTCCTCCCTAATTTAACAAACAGCAGAAACAGTGTGATCACAGCTGAGCCCGAAGACGCTGTTAAAGCTTCTATCATCCTTCAGCAGGCTCGCGCTCATCTGCATTTACATATTCAACACGCCGAGCTCTACAGGCATCTGCTCGTGTGTCTTTGGTTTGGCCTCTTACTTCTTATCTCCTTCTAAATGCGATGGGGTGTTGCTTTTCAGTAAAAATCCTTCAGCATGTTGTCGTTTTGTGTAAAATGTAGTGTCGTCATGATACTATAATTTTAAAATTGTGATGCTAAAGGGAAAAATAATCAGTGCCACAATGGAAAACCTTACCTTTTGAAGTGTTGTAATATCAATGAATTCAACCAATCAATCAATCAATTAATAAAACTTGATTCATCTCAAGTGGCAATGTAAGCACAGTTAAACTACAAGAATAAATACAAGAGTAACTCAAACACAGTGTAGAGTTTAAGCTTTGATTTTGTCCAGTTCCTTGTTTTTTAATGTACCTTTTCTGTAAATAATGACCGCAAGAGTCAGCTTTACGTGTAGGACAACACGGGTGTCGTTGCAGCGCAGTTCTTTTCAAAGTTCAAGAACAGAACACTACTTCACATGCAATTACATGGGCAGCACGACAAGATAGCAGTAGTGCGCCCCCCAATGTCCAAAACGTGTATCCCATTTCTTTTTAAATCAACATGTAATCATATACATATTGACATTGCTTAATACAAAGTAATTGTTATGAATTGTAATTGAATCATGTAAAGATATAAACCACATGAATTTGCGCTTACACAAGTGCAGTTCAACAGGAGTCATCATTTAGGGCAGTTTGAGGTGAGTAACAGCCCTCAGGACAAAAAGTGAGAACTCTGGAGACACAACAGGAAAACTCTCTTCTAAAGTTGCGTTCCATTTATCCTCGGAGGTCAAAACTCAGAGAGATGTTTTCTCTGAGTCTCTGTGTTTCAGATGTTTAGTCAGAGAAACTATGAGCAATATGTTACAGTTTATGTACAGTAACAACTCAAATCAAATAATAAAAAACTGCAAAATGGTTAATAAATTACCCCTTAAATTAAGTTATTTTATTAACCTGGACAGTGTGTTGTAAGTTATAAATTGAGAGCAAAGTTTTGCTTTTGTCATTAGCTCGGCGTAAACATTAGCGACACAACATTAGCTTAACAACACTTCAGAGGCTGGGAGGCTGCAGAAGCAGGTTCACAGACAGAGACAGTAAAGAGGAACTGTCGGGTCTTAAACTTTCACCAAACGCAGGGTGCAGCGGTGTTGGGTTGTCTAGCTCATGTTGGGTTTGTCTAACTCATGTTGGGTTGTCTAACTCATGTTGGGTTTGTCTAACTCATGTTGGGTTGTCTAACTCATGTTGGGTTTGTCTAACTCATGTTGGGTTTGTCTAACTCATGTTGGGTTTGTCCAACTCATGTTGGGTTTGTCCAACTCATGTTGGGTTGTCTAGCTCATGTTGGGTTGTCTAACTCATGTTGGGTTTGTCCAACTCATGTTGGGTTGTCTAACTCATGTTGGGTTGTCTAGCTCATGTTGGGTTTGTCCAACTCATGTTGGTGTTAACTGTGATGGGTTGTCTAACTCATGTTGGTTGTCTAGCTCATGTTGGGTTGTCTAACTCATGTTGTCCATGTTGGGTGTCTAACTCATGCTGTTTGTCTAGCTCATGCTGGGTTGTCTAGCTCATGCTGGGTTGTCTAACTCATGTTGGGTTGTCTAACTCATGTTGTCTCATGTTGGGTTGGTCTAACTCATGTTGGGTTGTCTAACTCATGTTGGGTTGTTTTCTAACTCATGTTGTCATGTTGGGTTGTCTAACTCATGCTGGGTTGTCTAGCTCATGCTGGCGTTGTCTAGCTCATGTTTGGGTTGTCTTTTAAAACTTTTTTTTCACATGTTTTTCATTTTGTTGGGGGTTGTTTTTTCTCGCTCATGTTGGGTTGTCTAACTCATGTTGTCATGTTGGTTGTCTAACTCATGTTGGGTTGTCTAGCTCATGCTGGGTTGTCTCGCTCATGCTGGCTTGTCTAACTCATGTTGTCATGTTGGGTTGTCTAACTCATGTTGGGTTGTCTAGCTCATGCTGGGTTGTCTCGCTCATGTTGGGTTGTCTAGCTCAAGTTGGGTTGTCTAGCTCATGTTGGGTTGTCTAGCTCATGCTGGGTTGTCTAGCTCATGTTGGGTTGTCTAACTCATGTTGTCATGTTGGGTTGTCTAGCTCATGTTGGGTTGTCTAGCTCATGTTGAGTTGTCTAACTCATGTTGGGTTGTCTAGCTCATGCTGGGTTGTCTAGCTCATGCTGGGTTGTCTAGCTCATGCTGGGTTGTCTAGCTCATGCTGGGTTGTCTAGCTCATGTTGGGTTGTCTAACTCATGTTGGGCTGTCTAACAAACATTTCAACACAAGCCTTTTCTCATATCTTTAGTCTTTTGCTCCATTACTTGCACCAGTGGTATTCTGTGGAGTTCGGTGACAGCTGGAGGAGCAGATGCTGCCTCTGCGGTCGGGGACGATGTCGCCCCACGACGCCCAGTGGTTCATCCAGCGCATCTGCAACTTAAGGACAACAGACTGCGCCCTGACATGTAAATCTCAAAAGGAGAACACTTTGGCTTTTCAAGATTTATAGAACAAAGATCGGATGGAACCCCAAGAGATACTGACTTTGCTGTTGTTCACACTCAAGCAAAACTTTTAGTGAAGTAATAAATACAACTGTTGTGTTCTTTGTTAAATATGGACATTAATTGTGGCATGAAAATTTCAGGCAAGGTCAATATTATTCTGTATTTCTCTTCTTCTAAATACTGCATCCTGGTGGGGCATTCATTTTCATATACAATTTGGCATGAATTGTACACCCTTCCATGTTCAACGAAGAGTGCTACTCTGAATAGCGAGATACAAAAAGTTCAGAGTACAAATTGTTAAGAGATCCACCACTTTGAAACTTAAAAGTTAAAGGTGCATTTGTTTTACGTTTGGATTTGCCATCTGCTTGTCTCCATGGAAATGCTGTTGTTTGGCCTTGACTCTTACATAGTATGACATGTATCTTTCTCCATGGAGACAGATACATTGCTTGGTGGTGGCACCACCAGGCAAAGTTACAGGTTTTTCACACACCTATAACTGAAATAAGTTCAATCAATCAATCAATCAATCAATCAATCAATCAATCAATCAATAAATCAATCGCTCAATCAAATTGTGTTTACTGTTTATAGCACAATTTGTACAAAAAGCAATTCAAAATGCTTTACAGACATTAAAACAGACCTTACATTAAAATCACAATACAAATAGGCAAGGCAAGGCAAGTTTATTTGTAGAGCACAATTCGTACACAGGGCAATTCAAAGTGCTTCACACAACAGGGGGAAAAAATGCATTAAAATCACAAATTTAAGACATAAAGGAGAAGAGTGCAAAGAAAATCATTTCAGTCATATTCACAGCCAGGAAGACTGTAATAGATCTTAGCTGCATAAGAGTGAAACTCAAATTCCCCATGTTGAGTCCTGACTCTGGCACCAGCAGGAGGCCGGTCCCTGAGGTCCTCAGAGTCCGAGATGGTTCATATGGCACCAACATGTCCAAGATGTACTTTGGTGCTAGGCCATGGAGAGACTTGTATACAAGCAGAGCTGCTTTGAAGTCTATTCTCTGAGCCACACAGGGAGCCAGTGCAGAGACCTGAGCACAGGACTAATGTGATCATACTTCCTGGTTCTGGTCAGGACCCGAGCAGCAGCGTTCTGGATGTACTGCAGCTGTTTTACAGCTCGTTTGGACAAAACGCATAAATGCTCATTTAAAATAGCACATCTGAACAGTGTTTGAGCCTGGATTTAAACCTTGTAATAAAAAGTGATGCCACCTTGTGGAACATACGTGGCAAAGCGTGACCTCTCCAGGGACACAAGCAGATGACCAGAAAAGTTACACTTTTAAGTTTAGTCCAATACCAGATACACAGACTATCTTTATATTTTTGAAATATATATATATATATATATTGGAGTATTGAAACACTTTTACTGTTCATAGCCTCAAAACATTTCTACTACTTCTAACATCACTTACAGAATAGCGTATAGAAGTGCCCTCAGCATGTTCATTGTTATTCCCTCAGCGCTGCTGCATCAGCCTCGTGAGCATTTGGTGCGGCCTCACAGATGTTGCTCCAGAGATGTGCAGATGACGTTAGGGAGGATCACAGTTCTTTAAATCATTTAATATCCCATCTGCTCCCCACCAGCAACATTCCCATCACCAGCAGAGCTCAAATATTTGCCTCTTTAATGTTTCCGGCCATTAAACTTAACAAGTTTCTGCCGATGGGAGGAATAAATCTGGACTTACTGTAAAGCGAATAGAGGAAAATAATATTATTGGTTAAAGGGAAAAGGGGGTTTCTTTTTGTCGGAAATGCAAGAGTCTGAAATTGATATTTTGATGCGTGAGCTGCTGTACAGAAATGTGCAAGATTATTTCAGTTTTGCATAAGATAATAGCAGAAGCAATGTGGTTGCCTTAAAATGACCGTCATGCATTTAAAGAACTCAGTGTTTTGCCTTTTTTTGTCTAAATATTCACAAGGTCAAAATTACTTTAAAAAAATATATATAGCAAGGCTTCTCGTAGTGTTTGAGAGTTCACTTTTCTACAAAGGCATCTGATATTCAGCTTGAGGTTCAGTCCTCATGCTGAGCTTACACTTCTGGTAAATTTGAAAGGAAGATCACACTTTGAACAGCTTCTTTAACGGACAGATCTAGACACAGTTCACTGAAACAGAATAAACCTTTTGATAAAATTCTTTTGTGTTTTTGGGAGTCGATTGTTTGGTTAAATATCTACCGTGTGTTGCGTTGTGTGTGCATGAAAGTAAGAGGAAATTATTATGTATAACAACTTACACTAGTCAATACAACAACAAGACAACAATAGAAACTCACTTTTGTAAAAGGGCAGTACTATTGAAAAAACTGTGGAACTTTATCTGGATTACAGTTGTATCAATAACTGTTCAGCAATAATAATGAGTAGACATAAATACGTAAGGCTTTTAGAAGGACCTTTTGCAGGCTGATGCCTTTTATACATGTCTGTTACATTGTAAGGGTTTCCCATTCAGATCCACCCTCTGCTATATTTCCATGTACTAGAGATAATTCAAGGGTTATGCAACCTAAGTCCTGTCTCAGACCAGCGTGGTGCAGACTGCAGCTTTACCTGTGTGTGAGCAGGTGTGTCTAACCCCGGGTCTTTGTCTGTGCTGCTGGTCTCCTCTTCTTTCATGGTCGGCTCATCCAACTGTTGTGGCAGCACAGTTTGAATCTCCAGCTTCCTCTCCGCTTTCTTTCTTCCTCTAAGCCTGGGAAAGATCGATAAGCCGGCACACAGTGTGACGAGTCTACCCAAGAAGCGTCTATGGGGAAACTTTAAGGGGCTAGCTGGCTCACTGCCTACCTGTCCACCTGACATCCCATAATTCCTAGAGCTGCCAGACAATTTAAAGAGACAACCAAGGGATAAGGTGTCACAGCTTTGCAGTTTCTCAAGCTCAGGGTTTTCTTTGTAATTCTAATCTATTATTTAGAAAGAAGGACAAGCAAAGCATTGTAAATTGGACCGATAAATCACAATGAAGCGAAGCCAAACGTACAGTGAAGAAGCCCACAGTTTTGCCCAAACCTGATTCAACTTAACCATTTTACAAACATATCTGGACAATAACTCAATAATTTACTATTGAGTTATTGTACGAATGACTAAGTACTAATTAGTTAGATTGCAGATCTCCCTCACAAGTCATCTCAAAACTTAAAGGGGACACGTTATGTTAAATCAACCTTAAAGATCCTATATTATGTTATTTTCCCCATTTCATAGTCTACCCTAAGGGTATAGTTGATAGTAATAAGTGTTGTGCAACACAAATAACATAATAGCTATAAAATATCACCCATATCTTGGACCCCGCTCCCCTACCCAGAAATGCAAACGGCTTAGTTTGAGATTCGCCCCCACCCTCGCGAAGAGTGATCCGCCTCCCCTGTGTCTCCTTTAACTATAAAAGCAGACATTATGAATTAGTCATTTTTGATTATAGTTTTATTTTCCACTGAAAGTCAGAAAATAGGACACTGTGAGAAAAGTAAATTTAAGCTGTTTGCAGTTTAAATTGTTGAAGATAATGACAGTAATTTCTGCATTTCTTGTTCAGATCAGCTGCTAACCTTGGTGCCTAATATGCATCAAATCAGAACTCTTTCAGTCAGAAGCATCATTAACTTATTCAACAATTCAATCAAAAATATTTGTATTCTGGCACAACTTGACCCAGCCTTTACAGCACAATTTGGGCAGCTTATCTTTACCAATGCTCGAAATAGGAAAATGCCTTGTTGAAGATGTGATAAATCTTTCTTGAACCAAACAGAAGTAAGAAAAACTCTTAACAAACATTGGCAGACTAAGAGATGAGATTACTTGGCAGTGCTCACATGATTGAGCCTCAAACCTGCTCAATGTGACAGGTGCAGCGCCTTCACCGACCCCTTATCCTCATCCCTGCTCTCATTACGGGATCAACAATGGCGGACCCTGTTTGGAAACCATTCTCTCAGCAGGTGACCTTCAGCTGCCCACCCGTACCCCCTCCAATTTGTATTCATCTGCAATTGCCCATAAGCTTGTGCGGTGGTTATTTCACACTACATCAAAATGCCATGTCGGGGCGCAACAGCTCATCGCGGCAGTGTGGAGAACTGGGGGCGGAGGTGAAATCTGAGAGGAGCTGAGGAGAGAGTGAGAGAGAGAAATAGAGAGATTAGGGTGGAAGGTGAAGGGAGAAATATGAATATTGAATGCTTGATGTAATTTTGTTCATGGGAGCTGCCGTGCGAAAGTGTGAAGGAGACTGTAGAGGTGGAGACTCCAGCGCAGAGAAGTCAGGAGAAAGTGCGCTGTGAGTAATAAGTGGGTACAGTGTTAATGTAAGCCCTAATTTCTATTCAAAAGACACATATTATGCCAAATCAACTTTAATGAGCTTTTAACAACAGGTTAAATGCTCATTAAAGTTGTTCTCTAATCATTAGTTTACTCAAAGTGTTATTACGACTGTTCAATGCATGTTTGAGTGTTCTTATATTGTCCTTATATTGTCCCGCGTTTGAGGTTTGAGTCCACCTACCCCATTTCCCCACCCACGTCCCTGTGCAGAGTTGCGATTCTAAAAAAAAAAAAGGACTCCAAGTGATGCATGTATAGGGTTCAAAACTGTCACATACCCACTCTTCATAAATAAATCACATACATTAAAATCTGCTGATATTTACGCCAAAATTACTATGACTATGAAAAGGCAGTTTTGAACAGGAAGTTTGAGTAGATAGAAGACTGCAAGACTGGCTTCCCTTTCACACTTACACATGCAACACATCAATTATTGTAACCTTAAAAAGTACTGTTTGGGTTAAACTGCTAACTTCGAAAATGTCCTTTGATTGCTTGTGTAATGAATGACACCTATTCAGTTCAATTCCATTCGATTTATTTTCGTAACCCCCAAAATCACAACGGTGGTTGCCTTGAAGGGCTACAGTGAGAACAGGTTAAGGAATGTTCATAGGGAATTGGCAATGTCCCTGCATCCCCTGTCCTTAGACAAACGTCCCCAAGGTCCCTGTCCTTAGACCCTCCTTCTCAGCAAAGCAAAAACTTTGGGAAAAGATAGAAACCTTGAGGCACAGTGAAGGAGAGATCCGACTTCCTCGGACGGGCAGGCAGACGTGCTTCAATTTGCAGATAGACATTTGAGCTATTTTCCCTAAACAGAGGAGCACAGGTCTATGGGTCCCATTTAATAAGCTGCTTTGGATCAATATTGAGGTTCACAACGGACACAATGTAAAATTATGCTCTACTCATATTATAGTTCAATACTAAGCACCTGGAAAAAGCATAAAATTACAATAAAGGGAAGATATCACAATGGACTATTGTAAACACTGAAATCCATTACTATTTCAATTGAATAGCTATAACATGGACTGATTATGTATTCCTTCATAAAATGATGTGTGTTTGTCTGGCACTGTCTCTTTTTGTTACCACTTGAGCTCTGCCTCTGTGAGTGAAGCATCTCCTAAAATGTCTGGTGTTTTTCTCTACAGGGTTTCATAGATATTTTTGGACTGTTAGGTGATAATTATAATTTACACTTGGCAGGCTGCGGCGGAGATGTAACGACCAGTAGGGGGCGTGAGAGCAAACTCATGAAAAGACGAGGCACCAGCAGAGCGGCAGCGTGGAGGCCTGTTGTCTAGACACAAACACCATGAACGTAGAAAGAGAAATAAGCAAGGACTGTCAAAGCTGCTGGCTCTCAACACACATATGCCACTCAACACGGGGCGAGACTCAAACTGATCACTCATTTGCGAAATGCATCAAAAGCTTAAAACAACATTCATCGTGTTTATATCAGCATGTATTTTTTACTAATTGGACCTCTCCTTTTTATTTTCTATCAAGTTTTACCACTTATTTGGAGACATCAGCACAAGGCAGCAACAGTCATCCAGAAAAAACATCATGTGAAGGAGCAGCGGCTTTACTCTAAGCGCCTTCCTGCCACAAACATCTGGAAAAGAAAATAAAGGAAAATAAGATAAGATAAGATTAGAGCACCTTTATTTGTCCCACAATGGTGAAATTTCACTGTTGCAACAAAGAGTACAGAAGCAGATTAGGCACAGTATAATAATAAAAACAGATCGTTTAGAAAACAGAAAAAAATAAAACTCTTATAATCTTAATAATAATAACACTCTTATTTACAGCTGTCATATGGACAGAAAATATTTTACAGGGATGATTGACATTGTGTCACAGTATTGCAGGAGTATAACAGTATTGCACAGGATTATGAAAGCTGAATGACATGTTCAGGACTAACAGTGTTGGTTGTAAAGTCTGACAGCGAAGGAAAGACCTGCGAAACCTCTCCTTCACACAGCGAGGGTGGAGCAGTCTGTCACTGAAGCTGCTCTCCAGAGTGTCCTGCAGGGGGCGACACTCATGGTCCAGCATAGACGTGAGTTTAGCCAGGACCTTTCTGTCCCCCACCTCCTGCACCGAGTCCAGAGCACAGCCCAGGACGGAGCTGGACTTCTTGATGACTTTGTCCAGCTTCTTCCTCTCCCTCTCTGTGATGCTCCTGCTCCAGCAGACCACACCGTACAGGAGGGCTGATGCCACCACTGAGTCATAGAAGGTCCTCAGGAGTGGTGCTGTCACCCCAAAGGACCGAAGTCTCCTCAGGAGGTAGAGGCGACTCTGGCTCTTCCTGTATAGTGCGTTTGTGTGATGAGTCGAGTCCAGTCCAGTTTGTGGTTCAGATGAACACCCAGGGACTTGTATGAGTCCACTATCTTAATGTCCCTTCCCTGGATGTTCACTGGTGAGGGGGCAGCAGAGTGGCGTCTGCGGAAGTCCACCACCATCTGCTTGGTCTTCCCCGCGTTGATGAGGAGGTGGTTCTCCTGACACCAGTCCACAAAGTCCTGCGCGAGTCCTCTGTACTCATGTGCATCATCGTCGTCCGTGATGAGTCCAATGATGGCAGAGTCATCAGAGAACTTCTGCAGGACACAGCTGTCGGTGTCGTGTCTGAGGTCCGCAGTGTAGAGGGTGAAGAGAAAAGGCGTGAGGACGGTGCCCTGGGGCGCCCCCACACTGCAGGTCCGTGTGTTAGACACACAGTCCCTGGCTTTCACAAACTGGGGTCGGTTTGTGAGGTAGTCCAGGATCCACTCGGCCAGGTCGTAGTCCACCTCCAGCTTGTCCCTCAGGAGCAGCGGCTGGATGGTGTTGAAGGCGCTGGAGAGATCAAAAAATAGAATCCTCACAGCGCTGCCAGGTTTCTCCAGGTGAAAGAGAGAGCGGTGCAGCAGGGAGATATATAGAAATATAGCCACAAACTGAGAAACTATTTCCACCAGACTCTCCACATATAAACATACACACGTCTCCAGTGAATGAATGGCGTGGGCTTTTCTTGGCGATTTATTGGTAATGTTATATATGTATTCAAATATTTATTATTTCGTAGAGGTATAGCCCTTATGCTATCTGTAGTAGAATGCCTCCCCCCTCCCTCCTCAACATGAAGTGTTTTTTGTGTGTGTCTGTTTGTTTCTGTTGTGGTCATTCAATGCTAGTTAGTGTTAGTGTTACAATTGTAAGAAACATCTCACTTTTACGATTAGTCGCGATGATGACCTAAGCACCATGACCAAACAACAGTGATATTCTTAATTTTCTCTCATTCACACTGGCTCTGACCAGTCAATGTGATACGGTTTAATGGCTTTACGATTATATTGTGACCTGTATAGTCACAATTATGGATTAACCACATGCTCTTGACATTCCGAAATCTGGGCATAAAATCATATCTTTTCTGCCAGCTATCAGTGTCATATTGAGAGGAAAACCCAGCGTGATTTGCATTTATCATTCATGCATCCAAAGAACAGCTTTTGACTGTTATGAAAAACAGCTGCATCAGCGTTAACCTCTCTGCCGCCCCTGATATTGATTTCTTCTGATACAGCAAGTGTTCCTCACATCAGGACTCTTTCTATATGTAGGTTCATGAACTTGAAAGTGGGAAAAGCAGATACATTTGCTTTTAGAAAAATATCTGTTAATTTTTTCCGATCTGTTTCATTTATTGTCACAAATTTGAGTAATGGCTTCGGTCTCAGTCGGTCATGTTGTGGAATTGAAGGATCTACCATTTTAGTAATAAGCTTTTAGTTACTTACAATACATTTAGAGTGTGAGGCTATTTAAAAATGTGATATTTAGTTTGATATAATTGTGTTCTTTTTGAACATTAAGTTCAAACCAAGGTCATGAACCGAGTGAGGACAGTCTGAATCTGACTTTGATCTGGAGCAGTTCAGAGCACAAACACAGAAAACATGTAACTGCTGTGGAGACTTTGTTACATCACAATCAATCATCAGACTGTTCACAACAAACAAACAACTGATGAAAAAAGCATTTATGTTTTCAGATAGAAAAAGTATGAACGGTCTATGAAAATATTTCGCTTTTGGGTTGTAAATAAACAAAGGGGAAAATCATCTTTGCAACACACAGTCAATAAAACCTCACTTGAGCGCATCACAAAAGTAAGTTTTAACAACTCTAAGGGTACGTTTGAGCTAAAAACGTATCCTAAAAAATTATCTCACATTACTACGCAAACAATACATTTATGATTTGCAATAATCTATAAAGTAAAAGTCGTATCAATGAGCCCTATTAGTACCATAGAGATGCATTTTTCACTCATCTAAACTATGGGTTAGTATAATTCTTTTAAAAGATGATTGTGTGCCATGCTGTTGTATATTGTTCCCAGTGTTTCTCAGCCAGGGGTACGGGGGTACTTGGAGTGTGAGGAAAAGCTTGACAAGAACTTGAGACAAAAAGGTTGGAAACCACTGGCTTAACCTATTAGCAACACATGTAAGTCCAAACATGTGATCTTTGTTAGTTGTATTGTATTGTGTTGTTGTAGTTCCATCTGAAGTGCATTTTTATGAAGTCTTTAGAGTGGTGCAGACTCATACAGGCGCCTAAAGAGATTGTGAATGCACAGCTCCAATCTAATAGTCTCTCCACCTGGGGCTGTGTTTGTCATTTCACTGTGTTGAGACCCTGGGGCACAGACTAACAGGATTAGAGTTGGGAAAAGTTATGGAAACGTTAGCGTGCATAAGCAAGTAAACTTTGGGTCATTAGTTGTTGTTTCATAAAACATTTTAAAAACTTAATAACTTTCTTTCTTGTATTTATTCAATTCCGTGTGAAAAGCATGCAGTCTTCCTGGGACTGGGGTCACCTCTCCACAGATCTGACATGTAGTGTCTTGTCTCTATGGAGATAGGTCAGTTGGAGGCCATGAACCCTGTTTTGAATAGTGTGCTGTGAGACGTGGCTAAAGATAGAGTAAACAGGAAGCTATTTCCGGTTTATCATCAGCTTTTTCTGCATTTATGTCACTTCTTTCCACTTCTACATTGGGTTTTCACATGCTTTAGGTTTGGATAATGTTAGATGCATATGCGCTGGAAATATTACATTGTGGGTCCTGATGCGAGTGTTGTGCATCGGTAAACAGAAAGCAGCTGTTGCTGATGTGGGCTGGCTTTGTTTTACTAAGTTGGTCAGCTCAATACAAGTTGTTTTCACTGGAAATATGGAGGTTTATCACAACATCAAATCAATCGTTATTTTTTCTGTTTATATTTGCTTTTTGCCATCCTGTTTTCGCCTGAGTGCGTACTCGGACTCTTAAGGCACGTTCACACCATGGCGGCCAAATTTGAGCTGGCCGCCCAAATTGAACGCTGAACGCGTGGCCAAAAAATAAATTGTGTCCAATGGCAGTTCAGGTTAAGAGAATGGCTTTGATGTACTTACTTTCCAAAGTCCAAAAACTGAGGCGATCGGCTCGACGGCTTGTCTGGGTCCAGCAGATACTTCAGACGTGAGCAGAGTTTAGTGAATAGCATTATTTGCTCTGGCGGATTTTTTTATCGGCCCGGGGTTTGCTTTGGTCCTTCTTCCGGGTAGTGCGTAGGTACGTCACTGGAGCGTAATCTCTGATTGGTTGCTGCGCCACGTCTGCTGCAAAAAAGTTCAGCTTTGTTCAACTTTTCAGCTCTGGCTGCTCTGGACGCGCGTCCGACGCTCAAAACGGCAGGATTCGCGCCGCAAAAACGCTCACATCGCGCTGCAAAAACGCTTTAATCGCGCCGCAAAAACGCTGGCTTCGCAGGTCGCGCGTCCACATACAGAAGACTTTGAATGTAAAGCTGGACTCTTTGCCGCAGCGGTGGGAAGCTGCTTTGGAAGCTACAACCTCATAGGATCCATCTCAGACTCCTTAGACAGGACACTTTCAGACCGTATCAATCCACTCTGAAGGGAACCAGTGGAAACAAGCTGTGGAGCATTCTTAGCGAAGTAAAAACATTTCCATGGAGGTGGTGGATACTACCCCAGAAAAGTTATTTAATGCACCTTTATTCTATGAAAACTGTATTTGAAAATAGATTGGAAAAATTAACATGGCACTGCAGATTACTTTTGATACCATCATCACACTCAATTTTGAAACATCACAAAAAAATGAAAGACACAAATTGCTCCGACAATTAAGGACTGGACTGACATCATAACTGACATACGCACAATGGAAAAAAGTCACTTCCGGACTCAACTTGAAAATAGACAAATTCGCCAGACAATGGAGAATTTTTTTTTATTTTGGATTAAATATACTCTAACACTTCTTTTCTTTGGATGTCACCCCCTTACTTCTCTCGTGTTCTCTCTTGTCCCGCCCAGTTCTGTTTTTTTAAAAGTTGTTTTATGTTCTAAACATAAAAAATAAAATAAATGGGACAATTATAGTCCCAGTTTTTGCCAGATAAATTCTTTAGCAGAATCCTCCTGAGGTCTATATTCCATTTTTATACTATAAAGTTAGAAAGGCTTTTGTATGCTCCAAATCGAGCTTTAAGTCAAAGTGCTGCAAGCAAAACATTAGATAATAAATGGGTTTTAGAAAGTTAGAACTACACTTTTGCAAAATTTTATTCTGTATGTGATGAAACTCTTCAGAACAAAAATGACTCGGTTTAGCGCAAGGTGGTGTTTCCATAGTAACAGTTTTTTAATTGCTAATGAACAATCTTCCATGTACAAATTAATTAAAGTGCATAAAGTGCATGGAAGTAGACCTATAGTGTCCTAATTCAGTTATTTGAAGAGTAAATTCAGCAATGCTTTAATTTACATTTAATCTGGTTTTCAGGTTTTATCCATCAATTTAGTGGAACGGAATGGATTATTCACAAAGCTGCAATCCCTTTTAGAGATGCTGAGACCTAATGATTGGTGAATGGAGTGATGTTTTCTTCCCCCATGAGGTGCTTCAACTGCTTTTAACACTGTCATAAAAGCTTTTCTGAACAAATACGTTTTAATCACAAAGCAATATTACACTAGATGTTCGAATATATAAACTCTCAGAAGGATTTGGGATTGGTTTTAATTATCCCTTAAATGCATGGGATTAAATGTAGAAACAGGTAGCATACCATTTCCTTAGATGGGAATTTATTTAGAAACATAGCCTCTATATTGCTTATCAAGAACAAATGGGTATCTATTCTATACTTCACGGTACTGTTCCTAAAACATGTATTTCTTATCGTTTAAGTAAATGCTCATCACTCAAGGAAGTGTAATGCAAAAGCAGCTGAGACATAAAAACACACATCCCCATTTTAGAAGACATTTTACTGGATGAAACCAGACTCGGTGGTTTTTCTACATGTTTTTCATTCGTGGTCCTAAACTGGATATCAGGCCTCGTATTCGTTTAAAAATAAACATCATACATCAACGCTGTTATTAAACCGTTAGTCGTCACTTGAAGAAATGTATCAGTCTAGAATATTGTTAAAATGAGCTCAACTGGCTGTCCAACACAACAACATGTTTATTTGATAATAAGCAAGCCATTTACAGTAAAGACATTCGACTGCAGAGAATCTACAGCGAGTGACCTCTGAGACTGAAGTGGAAGAAATGCTGAAAGAGGCAAATTTGAAGGTGATTTGAAGATGCCAAATGAGTTTAAAAGGCGCTTGACATTCGCCTTTGTTCATTGTAAAAAAAAAAAAAATGTTTTAAAAAAAAGACCTGATCTAGTTTGATGAGCCTTAAAATAAAGTGTTTTCTTTTTTTTCAGAGTCTATAACATATCATTTTATCTTGGAAAATTATGTATGTCGAATAGATGACTTATTTTGACTAAAAGCCCCCAAAGTTTCTTCTTTTCTAGCAATATTGGGCACAATTTGAATCAACTTATGGAAAATGTGACAATAAAAATCAAATCTGATATCTACAACATAAAACTATATTTTGTTCTGTTTAATGCAGCTTTATGCTTCCCACCCACTTCCTCCAAATCCAGCTCTAAAAAAAATATATATTATTTTTTGGGGAACATCTTTCACCCTTAGATTATGGCAACTACTATATTTCTGTATCAGATTTGTTTACATCAGTATTAAAAAAAAAGGGGGGGGTGAAAAACAAAATACATATTATCAAATGCACTGCGTCCTGGTGGGATTGAATAATCTGACTAAATTGAAAGGAAGCTTTTAATTGGAAACAGAAGTGAATAAATGATGTCAAGTTGGAAGGCCTAGTTTATCTTTCCATCTTTTATTAATTTGCCTGAAACTGATGTGCGTTTGCCATATTGCGTTGGACGGCGTTCTCTGTCTGTGCGCTCGGATGACCCAGCGGGTGGCCTCAGCTCCCACAAGCACACGGTTCAGACCAGAGCCAAATGCAGACGTTTCTTTATGTTCAAAGGACAGTCTAGGTTCCTAATTGGGTCTCTGGTGTAAACAGTGTTTATGGCTGAAATAAGGACTGAGTTTACGCAGTCAGCAGAGAAAACAGCCTGGGTCAACAATGGTAATTGCCATGTAAGAGATAGATAAATGTTGTTTTTCTTTTGTGGAAGAAATGGTATTTATAAAATATGTTTTCAAGTATTGGCTTTTAGGACGTTATGATATGCAGTGCTGAGGTTTGTTTTGAACAGCTTTTCAAGAGATTTTCAACAGCGGTTGGACACGAGCTGTTGTCCATGTAAAATGTATTAATTTTAGTCTAAACCTGATGAAAGTTCTGGATTTCAGCTACAAATCTTAATATTCCAAGCCGTATTTAAGTGTGAGAGAGAGGAGGGGCAGGTCTGTGTCCCTGGAGGAGCACTACTTTCATGAATGCAGTGGAAAATACAGCTGTGCCACAGGTTTTGGAAAGTTTTTCATGCGCTGTAGTGCGGGTTTTCCTGCTGAAACCTGGCAACCCTGATGATATGATGTATTATGAAATTGAAATACTATTTTTTGGATTAGTAGTAATAGTAGTAGCTGTAGTAGTTGCAATTGCAGTTGTTGCCGTTTTTGAGAGAGTGATTTGGAGGCGCGCTCTCAGTGCAGGCCAGCCAAGTGATTTGGTCTCTGCCAAGTGCCACCAAGAAGAGGGGAGGTTCAGCTGGGATATTATGTTGTTTAGGACCAACTGTTACATGCATTCACTTATATCAGGGGTGTCCAAACTTTTTTTCACCGAGGGCCGCATTTTGAAACTTATACGGAGCAGAGGGCCACAGACAACCCAACAATGAAGTGAACCATTCAAAATGTTGCATTTGACATTGTTTCGATGGGCCTCCACACCTTTAATAAGACTTGGAACATTAATATTATGTTGGTATAACATCAAAATGCTTGAATTTGTCCAATTTTACAGTAAAAAGTATTACTAGAGAGAGAGAGAGAGAGAGAGAGAGAGAGAGAGAGAGAGAGACCGAGCCGCGATCCTGTGGGACTTCCAGACACAGACTGACAGAATGGTAATGGCAAACCAACCGGACATTGTGGTGGTGGATAAGCAGCAGAGGAAAGCCATTGTGGTTGATGTGGCGATACCAAGTGATGGAAACATCAGGAAAAAGGAACACGGGAAACTGGAGAAATACCAAGGGCTCAGAGAAGAGCTGGAGAAGGTGTGGGAGGTGAAGGCGAAAGTGGTGCCTGTGGTCATCGGAGCACTCGGGACAGTGACTTTATGTCTAAATGTCCACACAACTATATAGGGCACTATTTAGGGCTCACTCCATATTTAGTGTTGTCCAAATGTTCAGCAGACAGAAAACAACAGTGAAAAGCGACAGGTCTTTTACTGAAGTTGAGTTGATGCATAAGTAGTAGAAAACAACTATAATTCTAAACTTAATCAAATATACATTTAGATTTGTCAGTTCAAATTTACATTATAAGAATGTTCTGACTAATTTGACTTCTTGGCACTTCATGTATCCTGCTTTTTCTGGATAAACTGATAAAGTGTAAATTTAAAAGTACTGCTTTTATCATTTAGTCAATGTTATAGAAAGGAAACAATTTAATCTTGCAAAATTCAAGCCTTAATTTGTGGCATATTTGCTACACTTGTTTTGCCCGAGGCAAGGTATTTCCTACACATTTCACTTGCAGGCTGTATATTTGATGACTTTGTGCACTGCTGCTTTAGTTGAATTTTTCAACACAGAAATCTCTCCCATGGTGAAGACTGAAAAAAATCATGTTTAAAGGCATGTAAACTGTTTTCACTTTTCACAAACGCCACTTTAAGTCATTATTTCAGGTTGATGGAAGTGTGTGGTGATATAATATTCAGGTTGGAAGGATAGAGCTGGAAGTGAAAAAGGTCTTAACATCAAATCACAGCGGGGCACTCACCTTTGCCGTCAAAATCACACATCAAACAAAATGATTAATTCAGCACATTTCTGCACTTCAACTGTAAATTGGAATAATGGAGAAAAGTTGTTTGTTTCATGAAGGACTAATATAAAAGGTGTTCTGATAAGTGCTTTGTAAACTAGGAGGTGCATATTTTGTTAAACGGTAATGGAAATGGCTTATTGGGATGCATAAACATGCAGAAAGTATTTAAATTTAAAAAACCTGCTTACTATTTCTCAATTTTGAATTGTTCTCACCTGAATTGGATGGCACAGTGGCAGAGTGGTTAGTGGTTAACCTCACAGCAACAATTCACCAGGAAGGTTTTGCATGTTCTTCCTATGCCTAGGTACATTTGTTTGTATAATGTTGAAGTTAAGGGGTAAATTGATCTAAAGCAGCAGTTTATCCTAATATTTGTTATTTTCTTTTTTGCTTTACCGACCTCCATTTATCTAACGCACTCGCGTCAAGACAGAACATATAATATTTCCAGTGCATAATGCATCCAACTCTATCCAAACCAAAGGTATTTCATTAACAGACATAAAAATGTGGTGTAGAGAAGTGAAATAAATGCAGAAGAAGCTGACGATAAACCAGACGTTGTTTCTTGTTTGGTCTAGCTTTAGCCTCGTCTCACAGTGAATGGAAAATGGAAGTTGTAATTACTAAATAAAGGATGGCAATCTTTGGATGCAAGAGGAGAACAGCACTGCATTTAGTTTATTTATAAAGCTCTCAGCTGGAATTTTACCTGATTATTTAAAATATTCATCGATTAAGATCACAGGACATTTTTATTTTATTTTATAGAGGTGCCAGTGCTCTTGTTTTTAATCATTCTATTCCACATTGAGTATGTTTTATAAATCAATTTTATTTTGCTTTATTGTCATCTTATCGAGGTTGCCCTCCTAGGCATGATTTTCTCTTATTTTTTTCTTTTACAAATAATTCTTACATAATCACATCGAGTGTCAAGAAAAAAAAACATAATTAGTGCTTATAGACTAAAAATCGGTGAAGCTATAGAGAAGATTAAAGTATACATTAAAGCATGTATCTCCAAAGCAGGATTCTGGCTGCGTACTGTCGAGTTCAAAACCAGTTATTCAGTATAATCAATGTTTCAATAATCAAATCATAAAACTCTTCAGCTGACAGTATCACACAGTCTATGGGATGCCCTTGGCATACGCCGCCATTCTAAAAGCCTTATTTTACACTTCTTTGCTTTGTCCCAAGGGCTTCCTCCACCAGTGACCACCATTCTTCTGCCCATGATTTACAGAGGGACAAAAGCAAGTTCTGGACTACTGACTGAGCCTCGTAATGACTATAGTGTGAGATAATTTTGGCCCATTAACTCACAATGAAACCAAACGACCTTTATACTAAAATCCTTTCCGAGCCTTGGTAAAGATGGAGAAGTTATAGACGTACACGGCGTTAATAATGTGCCCTTTATTGTATTTGCGACGGGAACGGCTACAGGAAGATAATGTTTTAACCATCAATAAAAGATTTCAACATAGACCAGCTTGTAATGTCAGTTCAATGCTGTAAATCACATGGAAACGTTTGAAACAAGGGAGTTTAAAGGCAACTTTAATACTGTGAAGAAGAGTTCTCTATAGTTTCATTATACGTGCTTTAACTCGATAGCTAGGTACCGTAAAATTCGGACTATTGTGGGCACCTGAACATAAGCAGTGCCAACGAAATGTTTAACTTATATAGCCGCACCTGTCTATAAGCCGCAGGTGTCCACATTGTAACATGAAATATTTATACAGAGAGATGGTACACGGCAGTGATGTGCAGGTTGTTTTGACCCGTGTGTGCCGCGGGTCCCGCAGGTTGGGTTGGGCTATAAAATGCTGCTCCTATATCGCATGTCTGCGCTCCACATGTATCTTTGCGTTTAGCTGCGTCTAAATTCAGTTCCTCATTAGACTAATTTCTCAGTGAATATAAGTCGGCTTGTCATAAAACACGCAGCAATTTGATGCTTAATATGACACATTAGACTACGCTTTTCAGTGAAACAAAGGGAATATGATTATATTTAATATTTGCCCAGATATTTTGCCTGTTTTTTTCCAATTTGGCAATTTTGGTGACGTTTATAATGCTACTTTCTGATTTAACATGGCCAGCAAATAAAAAAGATATGATGAGGTAATTCCACAATGGTTACTTAGCAACCAGATTGTAAACAAGTTATATTAAATCATATGATAGTTATGATTCGACAAATAATCGCATCTGACAACACATTTTAGCATTGTTTAAACTAAAAAGGTGTAAATTGCGTGCACATTTTCTCTGCATTTTTAACTGAATGGTGCTTTCTGATGACAGACGTGGAGGTATTCTGCTGTATACTGCTGTATATGCAAATGATCAAACTCAACTAAGTAAAAAAAAAAAAAGGTTAAAACAATTCAAAAAAGCTGCAACATCCAGCACCACTAACCTATCCACAAATTGAGAAGGAGAAACACATTTATGAGTCCTCTATCTGCAGGTTATGGCACCGGTAACACTGGTTCAGTTGCGATTGTAATTCCTTTTTGAAACAACAATTTAAACAAATTATATTATTTTGTGTTTGAAATAGTAACACATTGTCTTAAAAAAGTGTTTTTATATCATTGTGGTGTAGACATTGGTATCGAGTATCTAGCCTTTTCCTTTGTATCGAAATAGCATTTTACATTTTTGTATTGTAACATTAAAAAGCACATAACTTGCGATTTCCTTTGAAAGCTCAATACCATTCCAAAAGGGGAACATCTCTACCTGGTCTGTCTAAGTGAACTTTGTATGGTATTTTCAGGCCGCTCAGACAAATTGCTGACATTACACTGCAGCAGACATTTCCAGCTTTGAACATGATTTGTGCAGGAGAACATTGGCTTCTTTCTGCGGGCGGAAAGATACAAACTGCATACTGAATTCTGAATGCTTTTCTTCTCTGCATAAGTCCAAGAACATTGTAATTATTATCATTAACTTGACGCCTCAGTAAGTATATTCTATCAAGACTAATATGTATGTCATTTGTTTTAATTTACCTGGTAATTAGTGCGTAAAATGCAGTCATTATCCTAGGCTATTTAATTATTTATGTTCAGAAGGTGCACGAGGCCTTGGAAAAACAGTTAGAAGGTCTAAAGTCATGTATTTTGCAAACAAAACGTCATTGGTGTGCGTAATAATGTAAATTGGTACTTAATATACCATCCCTCCTCTTCTTCAAAAAGTTTGTAGTCCTTCAGTTGATTAATTGATAGATGGAGTAGTGGACCGAATTTTTTCTTAGTCAACTAATAATTTTAGCAGAATTATTCTAGCATTTATATGGACAGCAAAGAGGTGAATGCGTGGAATGTGTAAACTGGTGTTTTGGGAGGGACTGGGGAGTTTAATCTGTCTTTTCACTAATGAAGAGAAGCCGGCTCTGCCGAATTGATATGTGTATTACTCTGAATTGAGATCTATACAATATCAATCTGGACAGGCGCTTGCCGAAAGCAGTCGGGAAAAGGCGTAACGTCATGAAGAAACTGTGAATCTGATTGGTTGAAGCGTCACAACAACAGGAACGAGAATCGTTAAATTCAGTCAGAGAAAAGCACAGACCACGTCCACAAATAAACAAAGCACATTTTTAAATAAACAAAATCGTTTGTCTGCTGTGGTCTGCTGTGGTCTGCTGTGGTCCGCTGTGGTCTGTTGTGGTCTGCTGTGGTCCGCCGTGGTCCGCTGTGGTCTGCTGTGGTCTGCTGTGGTCCGCTGTGGTCTGCTGTGGTTCGCTGTGGTCTGTTGTGGTCTGTTGTGGTCTGCTGTGGTCTGCTGTGGTGCGCTGTCGTGTGTGTCTGTTGTGGTCTGTTGTGGTTCTGTTGTTGTCCACTGTGGTCTGCTACGGTCTGCTGTGATCTGTGTGTGAAGAACACTGATAGATTCAGTCAGAGAACACTGATAGACTCAATAAATCTGATAGTGAGTGAGCTGGACTCTGTGGGGCGAACTGTTGTGTCGCAGAGGAGGATGTTGTCTCAAATTCATGACATTCTGGACTGTTCTCTCCCACCTGCTTCACAATGTGCTATGATCTACAACGGGGAACTGGCACGGGACAGACCACCATCCCTGAATAGGAAAATGTGCATTCCTCCTAAAGGCTTTGATATGTTTTCAGCGTAAAAAAAATACTGAAGCTGTTTACAGTCATTTCAATAAATCCACTTTAGCCATAATGACCTTTTATAATCTCTTGCCAGTAGTTTTAAAATTTCCGTGTAAAAACTTTGATGCCACTTGCGCGTGTGTGTGCGGATCGGCTGGGGACCTGCTGCCGCCCGACGCCTCTAAGTGCCTATAAATATCTAAATGTCAGGTGTACATGGTTTGGACTTTCAACGCTCTGCGCCGGCGAGCTCTTCATAAAGATGTAAGGACACACGTAACCCCGGAGTGGCCCCCAGCTGCCCCCTGCAGAGGGCAGCACTGAGCCAAAACACCTCGGGCGCAATGCGTGTCAGTATCAACAGGGGAGCAAACACGGAGAGGAGGGGTGGGGGGGGGGACAAAAGTGGCATTTCCAGAGCATCCACACACATTCTCCATCCTCCCCCGCTCCTCCTCAGCCCTAGGCCTCGTAAAATTGGACTTATGACTGGGTTTGCAGCATAAATAAGTCCCTTTGATAGTTAGCGCAGGAAGTTACGACCCTCGTGGGTGCGTGGAGGGACAGTGGCGGGGCGGCTGGTGCTGTCCCGTAGCTGTGATCCTCTCCGCGATTCAGGGCACGCTCTCTTCATTACCGCCGGCCACAGGGGACTTGTTTTTTCTGCAAGATTAATGAGTGCCGCGGAAATTCTCCAGCGCATCTCGATAATTAAGTCTTTGTTTATCAAAAAACAAGTTATATTAGGAGCAGGAAATTCGCAGTAATTATTCATAATCCTAACAATTCAAGTGTAGCTACCTCATTTGCCTGTGTAATTCTGCTTTTTAATTTCTTGCATACATTTGCATATTAATTTTGCCCATCGGCGGCTGGGGCTCTGACAGTTTTCTCCCTTTACTTTCCTCGCCTCTCCCCTCTCGGCGTGATGTTTTTTGCCCGGGTGCGGCTCAGTTGGGTGGCATTTCGGGCCGGGTGTATAATGATAAATTATGAATCGTTCTAATTTGCCGCATAATGAAGTCACCACCCTCTCATCTGCCTCTTCTCCGGTCTCACAGACGGCCCCGGTCCTTGCCCCCGCGATCGCTCCACGCCGCAGTGACACAACCTTCAGCCATGTGGTCATTAGGGACAGAGAAGCCACGTCCTGCGGGTGTGAGGAGAGAGAGAGAGCCGCGGTTCTGATCCAACACTTACATCATGGTAACTACACCCCCCTCTATCGTACGCTGAAGATGTCACCATGTCAAATTATTAAGCTTTACAATTCTTTAAAAAAAAAACACAAAAAAAACTGTGTGATTTTACAAGCTTTAGAGAATAGAAAAAGAAAAGCGTAGTATGTTTTTCCACACACAGTTCTGCCAAGACACCTTTAACAAACCAGTCCCAAAGCCCTAACCTTAACCAAATAACCTGAACCTGATCATGATAAAATATATTGTATGAAAAAGATATTTGCTAGCGCAGCCAACAGTGCAAAGTCGCGGTTGTTTGGCAGAACTGGGTTGTGACACGCACACTTAACACCACATGTAACACCACATTAAAACTGGGACAAAACTATAGGACTAAATCTGGAACTTAAATGTACAATGCCAGGGCTAAACCAGGACTAAACCAAGTGTACAAACTGGGACCAAACCAGTACAAGTCTTAACATTGCCTAAAACAATACTAGAAGACTACCAAACTCAAAACGTGGTTTATATCGCACCGGAACATGTGCAAAACCAGGACCACATCGCACCTGAACATGGTGCAAACAAAGGACCACATCGCACCTGAACATGGTGCAAAACCAGGACCACATCGCACCTGAACATGGTGCGAAACCAGGACCACATCATGGTGCTAAACCAGGCCACATCGCACCTGAACATGGTGCAAGACCAGGACCACATCGCACTGAACATGGTGCTAACCAGGCCACATCGCACCTGAACATGTGCAAAACCAGGACACATCGCACCTGAACATGGTGCAAAACCAGACCACATCGCACCTGAACATGGTGCAAAACCAGGACAACATCGCAACCTGAACATGGTGCAAACCAGGACCACATCGCACCTGAAAATGGTGCTAAACCAGGACCACATCATGGTGCTAAGCCAGGGCACATCGCACCTGAACATGGTGCTGAACCAGGGCACATCGCACCTGAACATGGTGCAAAACCAGGACCACATCGCACCTGAACATGGTGCTAAATCAGACCAGATTGCACCTGAACATGGTGCTGAACCAAAACCACATCACACCTGAACATGGTGCTAAACCAGGACCAGATCAACACTGAACATGGTGCGAAACCAGGACCACATCATGGTGCTAAACAGGGCCACATCGCACCTGAACATGGTGCTAAACCAGGACCACATCATGGTGCTAAACCAGGGCCACATCGCACCTGAACATGTGCTAAACCAGGACACATCATGTGGCTAAACAGGACCACATCGCACCTGAACATGGTGCAAAACCAGGACCACATCGCACCTGAACATGGTGCAAACCAGGACCACATCGCACCTGAACATGGTGCAAAACCAGGACCACATCGCACCTGAACATGGTGCAAACCAGGGCACATGCACTGAACATGGGAAAGACCAGGACCACATCGCACCTGAACATGGTGCTACCAGACCAGGACCACATCATGGTGCCTAAACCAGGGCCACATCGCACCTGAACATGGTGCTGAACCAGGGCCACATGCACCTGAACATGGTGCAAAACCAGGACCACATCGCACCTGAACATGGTGCTAAACCAGGACCAGATCGCACCTGAACATGGTGCTGAACCAGAACCACATCACACCTGAACATGGTGCTAAACCAGGACCAGATCACACCTGAACATGGTGCGAAACCAGGACCACATCATGGTGCTAAACCAGGGCCACATCGCACCCTGAACATGGTGCAAGACCAGGACCACATCGCACCTGAACATGGTGCTAAACCAGGACCACATCATGGTGCTAAACCAGGGCCACATCTCACCTGAACATGGTGCAAGACCAGGACCCCATCGCACTGACATGGTGCTAAACCAGGACCACATCATGGTGCTAAACCAGGCCACATCGCACCTGAAACATGTGCTAAACCAGGACACATCATGGTGCTAAACCAGGACCAGATCGCACCTGAACATGGTGCTGAACCAGAACCACATCGCACCTGAACATAGTGCCAACCAGGACCACATCAACCTGAACATGGTGCTAAACCAGGACCACATTGCACCTGAACATGGTGCTTATCCAGGACCACATCGCACTGAACATGGCGCTAAACCAGGACCACATTGCACCTGAACATGGGCTAAACCAGGACCACATTGCACCTGAACATGTGGCCAAACCAGGACCACATCGCACCTGAACATGGTGCCAAACCAGGGCCACATTGCACTGAACTGGTGCAAACCAGACACATCGCCACCGAAAATGGGTGCTAACCAGGACCACATTGCATCCTGAACATGGTGCGCAAACCAGGGCCACATTGCAACCTGAACATGGAGCTGAACCAGGACCACATTACACCTGAAACATGGTGCAAAAACAGGACCACATCACACCTGAACATGCGTGCTAAACCAGGACCACATCGCACCTGAACATGGTGCAAAACCAGGACCACAATCGCACCTGAACATGGTGCAAAACCAGGACCACATCGCACCTGAACATGGTGCGAAACCAGGGCCACAATCGCACCTGAACATGGTGCAGACCAGACCTACATCGCACTGAACATGTGCTAAACCAGGACCACACATGGTGCTAAACCAGGGCCAACATCGCACCTGAACATGGTGCTGAACCAGGGCCACATCGCACCTGAACATGGTGCAAAACCAGGACCACATCGCACCTGAACATGGTGCATAAACCAGGACCAGATGCACCTGAACTGGTGCTGAACCAGAACCACATCACACCTGAACATGGTGCTAAACCAGGACCAGATCACACTGAACATGGTGCGAAACCAGGACCACATATGGTGCTAAACAGCCCACATCGCCTGAACATGGTCAAGACAGACCACATCGGCACCTGAACATGTGCAAGACGGACCACAATCGCACCTGAACATGGTGCTAAACCAGGACCACATCATGGTGCTAACCAGGCGCACATTCGCACCCTGAACATAGGTGCTAAACCAGGACCACATCATGGTGCTAAACCAGGACCAGTGCACTGAACATGGTGCTGAACCAGAACCACATCGCACCTGAACATAGTGCCAAACCAGGACCACATCACACCTGAACATGGTGCTAAACACAGGACCACATTGCACCTGAACATTGGTGCTTATCCAGGACAACATAGCACCTGAACATGGCGCTAAACCAGGACCACTATTGCACCTGAACATGGTGCTAACCAGGACCACATGCACCTGAAATGTGCCAAACCAGGACCACATCGCACCTGAACATGGTGCCAAACCAGGGCCACATTGCACTGAACATGGTGCCAAACCAGGACACATCGCACCTGAACATGGTGCTAAACCAGGACCACATTGCACTGAACATGGTGCAAAACCAGGACCACATCGCACCTGAACATGGTGCTGAACCAGGACCACATCACACCTGAACATGGTGCTAAACCAGGACCACATCGCACCTGAACATGGTGCTGAACCAGGACCACATCGCACCTGAACATGGTGCTAAACCGGGACCAAACCAAGACTTGTTATAATGCAGCCTTTAATTAAATATAGTTGTTTCTCAAATTTCCACAAGAATTCTTAAAAATCTATAAAAAAATCCTGAAGTCAATCATCAGTTCATCTTGACATCCTTGCTTTTCACATCATGATTTTGTATCTCTAAAAACATTTATATTGCAAATTCTTTGTCTATTATAAAAGGAAAAAAAAAAGGTTTCATTTATTACAAATAATTGCAAAGTACTCATATATTTCCATGTATCTAAATACAATAACTGCCTAGATTAATTTGCCAATCGAACAGGCTTTAGAAAAACAAAGTTTGCAAACCATCCTGGCATGCCCTGTTACAAATGATTACACCCGTAAACACAATTTTAATTCAATTTTGACAGGAACATGTAAACAATCTATTTCCTCCATTTGATGTACAAATGACATATTTCAGTAGTTATTCTATGATTGTGCTTGTGTTTCATAACCTCAGATGGGGCCAAGAGCCACTTTTCCCTATTGACTTTGACCATGAAATTCACAAATGTTGAACCGGATGATTTCTCTTTTAGTGACTAGACTTAAGCACTCTTTGTGTATATTAGAGAAAAGATTTTACCATCTGTATTACAACTGAATGTTTTGATGTCACATGACAGTGACCTACAGTGCAATGAGTATTTTCATGATAATCCTAAGCATTTTATCTTTCTTCTGAAACAAATTTAACACTCAAATGTGACAGAAAACGATGAAAATGACTGCTTCTACTATGTTTGAAAAGTTAAAAAAGCAGAGGTCAGAGAGGTCAGAGACACTCTGTTGGCTGATTAAATTCCTCCCATATTTTATTGTAATTTTTATTTTCCCAATTTCTACAATTATTTATGATACACCAAGACCAAACAAAAGAGAACTCTTTAATTCACTTTAGGGCTGTAACTAATTATTTCAGTCCTCAATTTTCAATTCAATTCATTCCACTATTGTAGTGCCGAAATCACAACAGGCAGTTGCCTAGGAAATTAGCAATGTCCCAGAGTCCTCTGTCCTCAGAGAAATGTCCAAAGTCCCCTGTCCTCAGAGAAATGTCCCAAAGTCCCCTGTCCTCAGAGAAAATGTCCCAAAGTCCCGTCCTCAAGCACAAATGTCCCAAAGTCCCCTGTCCTCAGACAAATGTCCTCAGAAAATGTGTCCCAAAGTCCCCTGTCCTCAGACAAATGTCCCAAAGTCCCCTGTCCTCAGACAAATGTCCCAAAGTCCCCTGTCCTCAGACAAATGTACCAAAGTCCCCTGTCCAAAGTCAGACAAAAGTCCCAGAAAATGTCCTCCCCTGTCCTCAGACAAATAGATCCTTCTCGGCAAGGAAAAACTACCAGACCTCTTTGGGATAAAGTAGAAACCTCAAAGAGTTCCGACTCCCTCAGACTGGCAACTGGCAACAATTCTTTTTTGATCAGTCGACTGGTCAAATAATTATGTCTAATTTACATTGATATATTTTAATTATATTATCAACCAAATAAAGAGTGAAATACGGTTATATGTGTTTTAGAGTCTGTATAGTCCAGATAATAATCACATTTATACAAAATACTACAGTGTTTATGTTTTTTATAATCCACTGGTCACATTCCTTTTTTAAATCAATATATGAAACCAACTGCAGAGTCACTTTCACAAGAAATACCTCTGAAGCCCCTCACTCAGCATGTTTTTCACTTGATATTTTGACCATGCGTCTGCACCCAAACGATTATTGCGCCCAGCAGCTTTACCATTCACGACGGTTAAAGTCCACTACAATGCGATACTGTCAATATCGTCACACATTTCTACCGTTTTATGCCTTCTAAATTTAAGCTCAGATCCTTTTCCTTGATGAACACATCGATTTGGTGCGGTGACATATGTTTAAGTAGTGGGAGTGCGGCGTTTGTTAAGTGCTAAGCGTTACACAAGACTGGCTGCTGCTGTCATACGGAAATGAATATTGATGATCTCGGGCCTGGTGATGCGCGTTGGGTGACATGTTTGAGAATACAGCCCTGCAGCCATTTAGAAGACATGCTCTCTCAAACACACAAACACACGGACCGACACCCGACGGCATTAAATATGGAGGCGCCTTTAACCTTCTCCGGTGGTAAATACAGACGCTAATGCCACTAATGCAGCTCAATAATTTAGAGAGTTTGAGTCAATCTGCTGAATGTATGCAAACCGAAGAGGAGCGAGTGCCGCGTTGCATGGCATCGCCGTGAGTGGACAAAATCAGCACTTTTTACATGAGGTGACGTCATATATTGCACGAGACGGCTGGTCGTAAACTGCAGTGCAACTTATGCGAGATGGAAGTGAGCCCAGAGTCCAAACGCGTTTTTGTTGTTGCTGTATGTAAAAAAAAAAAAAAAAAAGAAGAAAAAAAAAAAAGAAGAATAAAAAAAAAGTGAGTCCCACTTATTATTTTTTATCGATGAATAAGTGGTTGGAAAAAAATGTATGTAATGTAATTTAAATGTTTTGTTACAGGCGCTGTACTTTTTATTATATGTCACTTTGTTAATGCATCTTGATTATTCACGCGATGAGCTTATAAGCGCTTTTCAAAGCTTTAAGAGCAGTAAGGCTAACAATGACTAGCATGCTTACCGTGCACTTCCTGGTTCGTAGATGATAAAACGCTCTATAATTACCGGCAGACAGTGCACAGTGGTCTCATTTAACCCTTTTAAAATGTGTCCGCACTGTGTCAAAACAAACTGTACATGAAAACATCTGGGTACAGCTACTTTGAAGCAGAAGCAGAAGGGGCTCCGTGCCATCTTCCATGTTGTTGCATTAAAGGTATCTTATCTTGCATCTTTTCAATTACAGGTGATTTATAGCTAGAAATACCTAAAATATGCATCGTGCGTGTGATCTTGGTGAGACGATTGCTCCTACTTTACGTTCAAACGCAGGAGGGTCTTGAACCAGTCGTCCAACTCTGAGACGTTCCATAAGTTGGATAAGAATAATATGAGTCTTACTAACAAGACTCAAGTAACTTTATTTATTGACACTAAGGCTTGTCATACTGTTACTTTGCATACACTTGGTAAGAATACACTATCTTCACTTTACTAAAACTCTTTTTTATTTAACAATTTATTCAAGCTCATAAATGATTATCTATCTTTAATATTTAGTTTTACTCAATCTATTTTCTAATATTCAAAACGACGTTAACATGTAATGTAGAATTGCTTAAATAATGTCAAAGCATTTCTTCAAAAAGTAAATATGATCTTATGTGTGTATGTGTGTGTGTGTGTGTGTGTGTGTGTACTTACTTTGTAAAACTTGTACAGGTTAATCCTCCATCTTTGATTCTGGGACTTCTTACAAAGATAATTGATTATTCCAACAGTAATACCTTATCCCAAACTGCCTTTGTGGGGCCTAATAGCCTCACATGTTCAACCCCTGAGTAAAAGTAAACAGCTCAAGCTTATAATAAGATCAAATAAGAAAAGTATAGAGTCGTAAACACTTGTGCTAATTATTAATCTGAGACAAACAAAACGCACCTGCATGCTGTTGAATCCTCACAATAACACTTTGTCAAATCAGCAACTTGATACCGACATGTGATCAAAAATGCAGGTTTTTTTTTTATGATCATTAATTAAAAACAATTAATGATGAATGTACATTATGAGCTGTTAATGGTGTTACTCTTTGTTTTCTATACAAAGAGTCATGAGTTCAATTTAAAAAAGACATATTATGCTTTTATCTGCTCCCTGGATATAATATGACTCCTGTAGATCATTATTTTATATTATGGTCATTTTAAATTGCAGTAGGGATAGATAACCATTTAATAAAAGAAACTAATCCGCTGATTTCCGGTTGATTTCCGTCTGCCCCTTTACAGAACACCCCCGTCATCAAGTCTATTTCATTTAATATGTCTTCTTTAAGCTTTGACGCTCATAATGTATTGGGCAATGTCAAGTTTTAAAATGAGGAAACTGCACTTGCATGGACTGTGTGAGTTAATTAACACATTAACACATTTGTTTAACACTTCATATAGGGTCATTTCAAGCACATCATTACTGTTAATACATGCAGCTTTATAGGTGAGATACGCACATTTCTTCCTGTTGGAAATACTTGTGACCTAATCTCATTTGAAGTTTGAGGTGCAACTTGATGCACATTAAAAATTGATAGCGTTAAAGAAAAGTTTCATTGTTGAAGCATCTTGTTTGTGGTGAAAACTTTGTGTACGAGGGTTTGAGCGAGTTCGAGTATAGACAAATCTTAAGTTGTCTTTCTAAATGAACATGGTGTCTATTTGGCGCGTGGTTGGAGGATGCCGCTAGACCAGGGGTCCCCAAACTTTTTCCTGTAAGGGCCACATAACTTTTCCCTTCTCTGATGGGGGGCCAGGGTCAGTTTGAACCAGAAAAAAGTGTGACGATCGCAGAGGGGCCTAAATGTAAACATGTATTGTTTTCCAGAAAGCCACATATAACCAAATATGAATAACCCTTTCCGAGGACAAATAACCCTCTCTGGGTTCTTCACAGAAAAAAATAATTCAGGAAATATATAATAACACTATTCATGAAATCAATAAAAATCAAATAACCCTCTCTGGGTTCTTCACAGAAAGAAAGTTTGTGTTTGTGCCGTGCACAGTCTTGGGAAAAAGTTCAGCTTCAGTTGTCAGAGCAGAATCTATGACTCATATGAGCATGAATAATGCGTCTCTTGTATTGTTCAGGGGGCCGGGTCAAATGTGGAGGCGGGCCGTATCCGGCCCCTGGGCCGTAGTTTGGGGACCACTGCGCTAGACAAACCTGTCAGGAGACGTGGTGCAACACTGCAGTGCTTCACGACACATCTCCAAAAGTTGAGCTCCTCTTGTTCTGGACCTTTACTGGAGGACTTTACCTATGGTGCATATTATGGGTTGATGGGGGAAACTAAAGTGCCCTGAGGCAACCCATGGCACGGGAAAAATCATGGAAACTACACAAAGGCCTGAGAGACCCCCCCGAGTCCAAACTAGGACCTTCTTGTGGTGAGGTAAAACAACTAACCTTTGCACCACTATATTACTTCATTGTCAGCATAACATTAATATAACAAAATTACACGTGTATATGTAGTACACCTTATTGCTTAATTTGTTTGATTTAGCTATACAGGAAAATATTGAAATACCGTACGCCTGACTCATTTAAAACGTTTTTCAGCAAAGGACGGAAACAACAAAGCTTAAAACCCCAAATGGACGCCAGAGCTGCTTATCCTCAAGCAGAGGGGGCACCATTCCAGAGCTAGGGGGTGTAAGGTGTGGAAACATGATCTCTGTCCTAAAGGCGGCACCGGGAGCTGCTCCTGTGACCACAACCTAACGTTCAGGCATGTGTTCAGTAATGGTATTACATTGTGTCAAATGTATGAAAGATTAAATACGATTTCTTGAATTAGAATGGGCATGCACATCTTTGACTTCCACCATCTGACCCCAGACACAGCTCCAACCAATTTGCATGTCCATACTGGTAAATATGATATTCGTTAGATTGCATCGTATTATGTCCGACACTCTTCCTCACCAACATCCTCCCCAGCTGCCATTTTGCATTTTGCACAACATGTGAACTTCATCTCTGCTCTCTCATTCGGCTTGACCTGACCCCGAGATCCACTCCCCCCCCCCCATGGTGTTAGTCGGTGTCACCCAATGTCACCCGGTGTCACTCGCTCTGCAGCCAGACCCTCTGCCATAGCAGCAGGACACGGTGACACCTCCCAATTACAAGGGTCGTGTCCCTGCCATCCGATCGCACATTACCAGACCCCATCCTGCCCCCGTGACTCCTCCAGCGCTCTCCCTTCCCTCTGAACCCTTTAATAAATCGCGCTCTACATCCATGATTATTCAGAGGTTTACACATTAGTCAGGCTGGCTGTGATGGGCAGTGTTATGCATAAATTGTTTGCAATGAATGAACTTTGACACCCCACAAATAGATGGAGAACATGCAGCCGCCATGTTTTCTAATCTGAGTCTGCAGCCGGCGATACCAGACAGGTCAGAGGTGGGAGAGATTGCACGCATCAACAGCAGTTTGCTTAACAATATGTCTGCTTGTGTACGCCAACAAAAGCCTATGGTTCTACTCCAGTGCATCTGATCCAACAATATGCCTGGGTTTAATCTATGACATTTACGTACAGACTCCGTGGCCGTGCAGCGCAGTGATGGAGAGATGTCAACAGTACTAGGGAAAGAAACGATATCTGACAGAGAACATGTTGAACGTTAAGAGTAGACTTTATTATTTAGTGAGGTTTGTATTCTACATTTGACCAATTCTTCAATGTCAAATAACAACCTCACACCTCCACTGGCCTTTAAAGGTGTGTCTACTACATGCTTTTCACTAGGCCAAGTTACAGGTCAGATCTGTGGACTGGTAACAGGTATAAAATCAAAAATCAGAAAATGGTTTATTGCCATTGTCCGTGAACAAAATTCACAAACCAGGAACTTGTTTCAGCGGTAAGGTACAAAACACTGAATCTCCTTGATAACTTCTGCTGTTTTTAGTCCATGAATTATCATCAGACTCGTTCCCTTCTAATCACGATCAGTAAAACTGCTGTAAGGCCAGCTTGCAATGCGTTGAAATGTGTTAAAATCTGCATGTAATTCCCTCTGCAGGCAGTAGAGTGCACCAAAACTCAGTTAGTCCCTTGGGAAACAGCAGAGATCCATATGTAAATTTTGTTTTGTGTTAAACAATTTATTTTTTAGTTCTAAAATATGAGATGCCACACTAAAGGTACTCAGCAGCACGTTTAAAGCTCGCCGGGACGATTCTCATTAGGCTCGGGCCTAATAATAATGCTTCTGAACCACTGCTGCCTTGGATCCACAACCGATCACTCTCACACCCTATTCATATTTGATTTAAGAGACCGCCACCTGAGCTGCTGTCGCTGGTCTTCTTGTTATCTTTAAATTTTGTCTTTCAATATGCTTTTGTCTTGTCCTGACTTCTAAAAATCCATGTTTCAATTTTGGCTACTAGAAACTTCAACCTCCACTTTCGCTACTATCTCCTCCCTCTCCAGGAGTAAGTCATGAACCCGCCTCAGTGACACCAAACTTTTCCAGACTGTGGCAGTGCAAAGTGCACTTGTTCACCGTCACTTCAGCCGCTCTGTGCGTGCGTCTGTCTGCCTCCGCTGTTGCCGAGGTGAAGAGCGCCGACGTATGCCGAAAGATATAGAGACGGAGCGAGCAGAGAGGGAAGGGTGGGAGCGGGAGGTATGCAGGGGGGAGTAGTGACGGGCGGTGATGGGGTGGAAGGGGGGTTTGCTGTTGAAGTTGAAGCCTGTTCTTTTGTGGCGCCCCTGCCTTCTGATCATTTACATCACGTTGACATTCGGAGAGTTTACTCTGGGGTCTGTAATTGTATTCTTTCGCCAGTTCTGCATTGCCAACCGTGAAAATGGAATCTTATCAACCCTGACCAATTTTTAATGTACAAAATGAATTGGCAGGGGTTCAAAAAAAGGGTTGGGGCACACAATTCAAATCAGGTGAATGATACACACTTTTTTTTCTCCTCACGACCCACCACCGCACAACCTCCTTATCGCTCCCCCTGCTTTTTATGATCATATTACATTGGATTTACTTTTCAAAAGGCAGCATGGGCTCAAGACGGGGGGTAAACTCGAGGTATAAATATGACTTTCTGCGAGTGTAATCATGCATGCCTGTATGTACTGTGTGGGGATATACATACAACAGTTTATGGTGTGTGGCTGCATGTTTTTCTATACAGAAGGAATGATAAAGGAAGCCTGAAGTGGTGTGTCAGCAGAAAAGGAGCAGGGGTTAACTGGACCCATATCCAAGTGGGAGGTGGGTGAGTTAATTGGACTGATGACCTGTGTACAAAGAATGTACACAGCATTGCCTGCGACACCGGCATTTACTATGTTAGCATGTGTATGCAGGCCTAAGTGACATAAGAGACATTTGTAAGGTCCGCTGCATGTGTAACTTTTCTGTTTTGGGGTCTGTCACCTGCTTGTATCCATGGAGATATTATTGCTGTGCCTGGAATTGCATCAAAGGACTGATTTTTACTTTCTTACAAAGAGTTCACTTTAAACTGTTTGCTGCTGTCCAAACTCATTTACCTAATTCATCATTCACCTCATTTATAAGCACTTTGCGGAAAATAAAAATCTCTATAATTGGAGCCACGCTACACGCTACATACAGCACCCTCATTTGGACCCTAAGAGTTGTTTTTACATGTATCTATTCACCTTTTTCCGCCCCGCTCACTTTTGCCCCTTTATGCGACGGATCGAGTGTACGGACAAAACAAACTTCCACAAACTCACAAACTAATGGGAGAATGTCATACCTCTGAGCTCATCTCAGTACTCACAATTAGGGTCCATATTTTGTGGACCTGACATCATAAAGTTGTCTTTGGACAACATTGAAAGTTACGTACTGAGGAAAATAAGTATTTGAACAGCCTGCGATTATGCTATTTCTACTACTTATGGAGGGGTCTGATATTGTCATCGTAGGTGCATTTCCACTGTGAGAGACAGATAGATAGTCGGGGTCTGACTGATTGTGGGGTGGACAGGTGTCTTTATGCAGCTAAGGTGCTCAAACAAGTGCTACTAATTTAGATTAATAAGAGTAGAGGAGGACTTTTTAAAGGCAGACTAACAGATCAGAATTCTTGTTGATTAACAGGTGTTCAAATTCTTATTTCTAACAATGACGTACAAATAAATTGTATAAAAATCAACGTGATTTCTGGATTCTGTCTCTCACAGTGGAAATGCACCTACAATGAAACTTTCAGACCCCTCCATAATTTCTAAGTGGGTAATGTTTATACGCATGGGCATTATTATTCATGGGTTTCAGCTTCTTGTTTTGCCTGCATTATTTTGAGGGCCTTTTTCCCTTTCAAAATATATTATAAGCTTCAGTTTCATATGCATAACAAAGCCAACTACAAGGGGTGATCTACGCATGTAAAGTGCCCCAGGGCAGCTGTGGCTTTAGATTAGAATCTTAAACACTACATGTGTGAGTGAATGAAAAGCCGTGGGCACATCTTAACTTGAAGCTATAAATCAAAGGGTTTTCTGCTGTAAGTTCCAATGCAACTATATGAAAATCAAAATGAACTCACGGGTGACACTAAAGACCACTAGGGCCAATGGATGCTTTATGTGTCTGTTGTTTTGCCTAAAAATATAAAAAATACCAGTCATTTATAATAGTTAGACACTTCTTTATTCCCAACTCGAGTTATGTCACCCCCGCTTCTGATTGATGTCACTTCTGCAGCCCACTAAGTCACAACTCATCTCATAAATAAGAGGGATCAAACCTCCAGACGGCGCACAAATTCACCTCCCGAAACAGCGACCAAGATGAAAAATAGTCCTCACTTTGGACAGAAACAATACCAGCGCGACCAAAGCCATACATATGTTAAAATTGCAGGCCATAATAAAGATTAAGTACAAGTTAATGGCATCCTCAGTCATGCTCGTGAAGGTAATCTCTCTTTTTCAAATCAAAATTAGATTTGGAAGGGGAGCAACAAACAGGGGCAGAGACTTTGGCGTAATATTTTAATCAAATTGTCATGAGTGAGTGGATACAATTAGGGAGGCTGTCAGTCAGCAAGGCAGGGACCCTGTTGTTGTTCTGTGGGCAAGGTGTCGCAGGGCCAAGGTAGAGAGAGAGGGAGAGAGAAGGGGTACGGAAGGAGGGAGTAAAATGGCAGTTTGTCAGAGGCATGTGGCAAGAGCAGTGTTGACCAAAGTCTATTGGAAATGATGAGAAGTTCATTCAATCTCGATTTGGGTGATTGGGTGAAAGGATCAGCCAAAGTTGTGAGCACTCAACACGTAGGGATCCAGACTGGTGTTCTTTCTATGTTCTATTCAGCATTTACAGTTTGGTCACCAACTTGACTGCGTCTCGGGCTAATGTTCAATAGAGCAGTGCAATCAGGTGTGTTTATTTCAGTGACGCATGGGAAACTGAAACCCATCATTGATCCTCCATCATTTAGAACAAAATCGAATGTCTCTCTCCTCAGATTAACCGCGGTTTGGTGGTGCCAGGGCCGTTGCTAGCCATTTGGGTGCCCTCAGCAGAAAGGCTCAGTGGTGCTCCCAGGCCCCCAACCCACTTTGAACGTAAAAAATACGTAGGGGCTTGTAAAAAATAAAATATAATACTAATAATAATAATTTTGTAAATATTGCATACATTACAATCCTAAATGGGGTCTAGGGGCCCTCAAACAAGAAGTTTTCAACAAAATGTTCTGTATTTTGAGGCATTTTAGCCGCAATATTATTAGCAACGTATTACTCAGTCCGTAAATTTCCTTGCTCCGACTCTGCTCCAGCATCACCCAAAGCCCTTCTCCTGCTGTTCTGCAACACAGAGTGAGGCTCTATAAACACTACAGGCTGCAAACTATTCATGCTCCTGTTGCATTTATGAAAACCCGATTTAGACATTTGTAAGAAGTTGAACCACTTCAGCTTTACGCTCGCCGCGATGTCAGCTCCGAGGTCCACCGCGCCAGCTCGGCACGGCACACATTTTGTTTTATTCTATCTTTTTCTCGGTTTTTAATTGAATATGAGGCCAATTTTAATCATCTAAAGACCGTTTTGCTCCTTCTGGTTCATAGAATACGTATGCGGCTATGTGGCAAAACTGTGCCCCTGATCTGTCTGTTTAAACTGTGGCTTGTTGCTCAAACTCGCTATGGAAAGAGAGAAGCAACACTTGAGTCCTAGTTTGCATTGATAAAAAACTAAAGGCAGGTTATGCCTATGAGTCTCAGTGTTTAATTGCAAAAGGAACAGTGCAGCTTCAGCACAAATAGCCTATTATGTCAGTCAGTCCAAACTGCCTGGTCAGGTTGGGGGCCCCTCATGCGCTTGATGGCCTACGCACTGCTGAAGTTGACAATGAGTCGATGCAATACCTCATTTGTCCAGGAGTGGTCCATGTTAGGAAAGGTTTCAAAAGTAGTCATTTGGGCGCTGTGTTTAAATTGAGACATTTCATCTGCCAGAACTGGCCTAAATCCAGAACTTTCAAACTGAAAATGACCGAATGGCAGTCGACTTAGATGATAAATGAAGTTTGACGAATGTTTTAGTCCTCTGTGTTTTTCTGTTTTCCGTACAGTAGCCATGATTGTTTTGATTGACACAGACCATTTGTTTCTCTGATCATTAAACACATAATTACAGGTATTTTAATGGACTAAAAAAATGACCTCGATAAATGCATTCTTTCTGTCTCTCCGTATATACTGCAACATGCAACTTGGCCTGGTGGAGTTTCTTGTCTCCATTGAGATGGATGCATTTAATGCCATAGTGTGGAACATAACACACAAAGCAATCACATCTCCACGAAGACAAGCCGGTTGCAGAGTCTCCACCAGAAAATTTACATAGTGCACATTTACACAACTGTAGATAGTTTAGAAAATAAAAAAGTATGAAACTATCAGGAGACACAGCAAGGCACACAGGCACAAACATTACAAACTTACTAAAACGTACAACCAAACCGTAGTGTTCTCTATGGGCTCCTGACCTCCTCCTCTTCTCTTCTCTTCACTTCTCTTCTCTTCTCTAACATGTGCGCTCTGAAGCCTAAACAAGTGTGAAAACGGTGGCTTATTAGGCCTGGTCCGCCTCTCCTTTATGTTCGCAAACACCCAGCGCGCTTTATCTCTGATCTGGGAGCACTGGCCTGTCTACTCATCGTGATATAATCAATTTGAGACACACCTAAAGAGGACCAGGGTTGGTTTCCCCTAATTGGGCCATTACTCGCAAGAGGCATTGACTAACGAGAGAGGGCTATATTATTATTAGCTAGACACTGCCTTATTTTTCCCTTCACTGATTTCATTGGCTGGTTTTGCTTCCCTCGGTTAAGTAGCAAAAACGCCTTTGTAGATCTTGTCGCGTCTATTAGCGGTTCTCAATACAATCATAACATTTGTTGATGACAGCCATTGCTCTCTATCTAAACGGCGTTGGACCAAATCTTGCATGCTGTGCTGAATACATTTGACAAAGTGCAATACTCAAACAGCAACTGCATCCCCGCCCACATCGCCACCCAAGTATTTAGGTTGGATATACAGTAATTATGATTTATCAAATTAATTTGTCAGTGCCGATTCATCACTTTATCAGACAGGCTAAAGAGCGGATTGACGTGCTAGCATGCGCACACACCCGGACAGGTATCTCCTACAACATTTGGTACAGCTAATTAAATACAATAGATGTCAGATGGAGTGACTGATGCTTGGTTTGATGGTGCGAGCCCTGGTAAAATATTAACTCAAGCAAAACTGAAAGCCAAGTGCCGTGTGACAATGAGGAGACGCTGCAGCCGGTCATTTCTGATTCATTTGTTGCAGAAATTGTGCAGAGGTAAATGGGACGTTGATGTCGCTGTGATTTTTGTCAAAACTTTTAATGATAACTAAATGGTGGCATGGAACGAGGGAGACGAAGAGGATTTGTAAGAAGTTGGTGGTGACAAGTTTGAGTCCACTCGCTGGTAATGCATCATGATTTTAATAGTTTGTGAGTCCTTATATCCGAGCAAATACATGATTTCTTGAAGGATTTTCAGAGGATTTGACCACCTCCGGGATTGTACATCTCAGACAGATAACGTGTTACATGTGATCCATAAAATCTATCTGGTTAACTTCATGAAGTCATATGAAGCAGCTCTTGGTCTGGTCATCCTCAGTTCTTCTTCATTTCGCTCTTTAGTTCAGGTTTGTTTTTCTATGCTTTAGCCCTGGCTCCATCGATTATAATTTATATATGAACTATCAATGTAATTATACGGCTGAATAGTTAGCATGCTCACCTCACAGCAAGAAGATTCCAGGACTTTTTTTTGGTGGATTTTGCATGTTTCTCCGTGTTTCCCCCATCAATGCAAAACATGCACACTGGGAAAAGCTTCCAGCAAAAGGAAAAGATCTGGAGATGGGTCCCCTGGGGCACTGTGGGGTTCACTGCTCCTGACAGGTTGCACCAGGAGGTTTTAAAGGCTGGGTCAAATGCAGAGGACACATACAGGCGCCATAAAGTGTACCTCAACCTTCACCAAACGGAGAAATGAATTACATATTTGATCAAGATACAGGTTGACCCCACTTAAAGTTGGGTAGAAGGATCTTTTGAAGCTGCAATACAGTTTATGATCCTGTCATATGCTCAAGAATGTTGGGTCATATATTGCTTTCCATTTGTTGACTTCCAAAACAACCGTTTGCATTTTGTCATATGGCATTTCCAGTTCAGCTCCCACTGTGTTCCGAGCCCTGATACCTTCTTCTCCTCCGTGCAAAACAGAACCCAGGGCACCCCCATTACCATTAACACTCTGTACTGCCTCTCACCGCTGGCCTCTCTCATCCACGCTGGCATTTTACATTATGCACAGTGTTATCAATAATCATCACGCGCCTAAATCTCTCTTTATTAATGTGCTGCGCCGGAGGCTGGAGCTATGGGGCAGCTCCGGTTGTGCCAATGTGATTTCTACTCATTTGTCTACATCATGGGCCTCTGCATCACGCTGAAATTGAGCTCACGCCAAGCCTTCCTACTTAATCAGCAGGTTAATCCTAGCCTCTGAGGGGAGAGAGGAGGGAGCGGGGAGGGAGGATGGGAGAGGTGTCAGCCATGTTGGGGATTTTCGCCCATTTACAAAGCGGGCGTAGGGAATTACCCGATGCCCGCATGTAGTTTCTGCCCTCAGAGTGGTGGTATAAAGCCAGCAGGACGTGAATGATAGCCTCGATGCCATTATGTCCATAAGAATGATGCTTCTCTCAGCCTCCTGTCCTGTTCCCCCTCCCTGACATTTCGCTCCACCTGTCCTTTCCTCCTCTCTCTTTCTTCTCCTGTCTTTATCTATCCATAATGTCATTCCCCTTAAAGCGGAACTGCACCATTTTACTAATGCTGTCCCAGGTGGGAATGCAACAAAACCTGTAAGTGCAATGTCATTGAGCAGTGAGACAACTGGGATTTGTTAGAAGTTGATGCAAGTTGATGGTGATGAGTTGGAATCCATTTACTGGCAATGCATCATAATTGTAACAGTTTATTATTCTTGTAAAGCGTCATAATTGTAATTGTTTGTGTCTCTTGGAGCAGTGCGTTGTCTGGCCATTCAAATAAAACCCAGTTTGACAACATTTTGATGTGATTGTTGTTGATTGTACGTTGAGTTGTAAATTGTCACTGGACCAAACAAAAAAAATAATGAATGAGAAAATCTTCGATCTCCAACATCAAATTGTGTTCTGTCTTGACGTTGGTGAAGATATTTTACCTTTTTAAGTTGTGGCGTTTTGGCCATCCTGATGTGCTTAATTGATCATACAAATGTGCGTCTTTACTAAACTTTAATAACTGAATATTGACATAAAAATCTTAGCACTTAAGAGTTTCCTGGCTTATTTGTGCGTACGTCTTCTTTCAGCACAACTCTTCTTTGGGTGCATTCTTACTGGTTTGATACTGTCCTGATGATAACTTGATTTAGTCTTGGTTAAATCCCGTGTTTAGTTACAGTTTAATCCCAATTATGATGCGGTGTTTGCAAATGTGAACACAATAGAGGCAAAGAAGGTGTAGTACTTAAACCGAATGTGTGTGAGCAAGTTTTGAACCTCCAACCATCCTTAAGACAACCACAAAGTCATTATTGCCCCAGTACGTCACCAGGCTGTGGTTGAGACATTAAGACCTATCACAATAACACCATTTAAAGTACAATATGCAGCTACAGACAAAAATCACTACAAATGATCATATTTGAACCACTTTATGCAGCTGATACAAGAACCATAAAGTAGGGAAATCCCAGTAAAATCTTTTTTACAAAGATCACAAAGAAAACATGAGCTGCCATAAATACATAGCAGAATGAAACACACAAGTGGATTCATATAGATATGATAGATGAATTGACGTCACCACAAAAAATTTAAGAATGTTCTACACAAGTGCAAAGCATCAGTAAACATGATAAATATTGTTTCAGTTTTCACGCATATTGAACAATAAGTTATCATATATATTGTGACAAGACCACTGCCCACCGACCTGAAGGTTGTCAGTTCAAATCCTTGCTAGGGGCAGGTCATATTGTTTCGTCGTGTCCTTGGCTAAGACTTCAACCATCTGATGTATGAACGTCCCACCTAAGCCATTGTATCTCTAATAAATCCCATTAGAATAACAGTGAACAGCTAATCTCGCCTCTTCCTGTTTTGTTCTCTCTGCTCTTCTTCTTTTTCTTCTCCTCTTCTTTTTCACTTGTCCTGCCTTTATCCCTGCCCCTCTCTCCCTGCCTGCCACCTCTATTCCGGGGGAACACAGCGTCCCAAAGCCCCTCTGTGAAAAATAACCAGCGCTCTCTGGACCTCCGTAAGTGTCTGCGGACGTGCACGCTCCTCACACACACACAAACGCCTGCTTGCTCTGGCAATATGCTCTCACTCAATCAGATTTGCATAAGTAACCTCTCGGCAGGACTGCTCCACTGGCCAGGTGCGCTGTGCTATTTGCATATAGAACTGTGAGGCTCCCCAGAGTCACTTTAGACTCCGGTGACTGCTGAGCGAGCCCACATGAAATCTGAATTAAAAACCCCATCCGCAGCCCGTCTGACACCCCCCCGCCGCCCCCCCCTCGGCCCCGGCCCATCTAAATACAGTGCCTACTCCAGCGCTCTCCATCTCCTTGTTACTTATCTGTCCATCAGTCCGAGAGTCTCCTGCGTCTCTCACATCCTCCACACAGACTTCCTGAAAAGCAACTCAACCTGGGTTTTTTATGTATATGTTTATGCCATACTTTTATACCAGCTGACTATTTCATCCACAGCTACCAAGGTGCCAGTAAAGAGAACTCTAGTCCCCAGTTGGGATTTCGCAATGTTGAATTTTAGTGTTAAAATTCATGTGAGAAGAACTATTGTGATTTTACAAATGTTTATTATTATTGGGGGGGATTAATAAATAAATGTTACTTTCAATGCTAAAACATACCTATGCATAAAAAGGATGAGGTGTATCCGGCATATAGATTATTTATCAAAAACATCCCAAAAAACATTGGACATACATTGTTTTCCTGCTTGATTTGAGACTACAATGGCGGATAACCATTTACAATCATATCCTCTAGAGAGAGTTTAGATTGATTAGGCTAATCTGTTAATGATTCAATTAAACCCCCAAAAACCTTCAATAACACTGGGAGACACACCGGTTTGAACTGGGCCAGGGATCAAACCGACACCCACCCCGCTCAATGGTAGAAATGCTCTCCACTCTGCTACTGCACACTCCATTACAGGACGTACATTGTGCAAAATCAACTTTTCAGAACTTTTAACCATTCTATAATTGTTTTCACTTCTCATTTTTTCATCCATACGTGTTTGAGTAATCTTGAGTCTCCTGCATTGTCCTGCATTACCCCATTTAAATGTTTTTTTGTTTTTTTTAATCAACAGACTTCCAATAGTTGTTTTAGATCAATATTGTGATTTAAATACATACATAATACATTAAAAATAATGATCTACAGGTGTCAGAGATTATAACAATATATTTTTTTATTTTATTTATTTATTTCAGGGACAGTACATATTAATAAACATTTCTGTGAATAAGATAGAATTAGCCAAAATGCTATTTACCACTAATAAAATACAATAAAGCAATGACTTCGACATTTACATTATACGGCACAGACACATCAATCATCCAGTTACAGACCAACAGACAAAAGCATTATTTGGTGTCTTTAAACAGAATCAAAAGTTATTTAATGTTTTATTTATTCCAAAATACAATATTTTGGAAAAGGATTCCAAGGATTTTTTGCTCTCTATCAAATTAGGCCAAGTCACTGCTTCCTGTATTAGATGTAAATGCCAGCAGTAAAATATTGAAACATATGTCCGGTCTTTTCACACGGCATGACTTGACCACAGAAATTGGCCCATCGGATTTCGGCGAGGTCCAATCTCCAGGGGATCAAACTTGTAAAACACTTCATTTTAATGCAATAAAAAGCCCCCGCTCGCTCCGGCCCAGACGAGAATGCATAATTCCACTGACTCTGACCTAGACTTGAGTGTCCTTAACTAAGGGCTATTTGGGTGACAAAAACAGAAGCCATACTATGCGTCATTTGGACTTTCTTATATGTTAATGCATCCACAAATTTATTCTCTGGCCCTTTGAGGAAAGAAAAGGGGGGGGGAGGGTTGCACCAGGGAATACCGATGGCTGTGCAATATCCTTTTTCTATGAACAGAGGAAATTGTTCAGTGACCCTTTGAGGTCCAGCCCATTTGAATATGTGTGTTGTCCCTGTCTCCAGCCTAATCACAACAGATGGAGTCATGGCTAAAACACAACAAGGGCGCTTCAATAAAACGAAATGCATTTGTTCTGGTCCTCTTGATAGGAATACACTTGCCACCACGCGCTGCCCACCAACTACTTTGCATTTCAGAATTTCCCTACAAAGAACAAAAGTAGGAATATTGTATAATTGAAGCAGGCAGCACGAGAAGACATACAATAGAAGAGCTGGTTCACTCTAGATGTATGTTTTATGTCATTTTGTGATCGCTAATTCCTTTTGTCTAACGAGTTTACGTCTATGTCCTTTTCTTTCTCTACGCTGCTTATCTGAGTTTCTCTATGTGGAAATCTGTTTGATGAAGTTTGGCTGTTTAGGTCAGCGCACCGCTCCGGCACTAGAATACACTTGTTATAAAGTAAAGGGCAGCGTTAGGGTCTGTGTAAAAATATAATAACACGAAGAAAGGTGAAGGCGATGGGAGCGAAGGTCTTCATCTCTCATGTATAGAAATTGGAAACGTCTGACCAGCGCGGGTTTGCTTATCTCAGAGGCAGATAGCATCTCGAAACAGGGCTGTAATGGCCACATGCTCCACTTGATAATCCCCTCCTCGTCCCCCTCACGCTGTCCGTGCGGAGATACCAGACGCCCCGGTCGCAGGGCTTAGAGGCTTGGAGAGCAGGGGAGCATTACCAATACAAAGAAATGCATTTGGTTCTTCCAGAGCTCCAGTGGACTGGGTTAACATAATAGCTTCCTTCCCTGGCCCTTGCCTTGTTTTTGATTGATACTTTTCAATTACAGTCCAGAAGCGTCCGAGCAGCCCACTGCTGCCCCCTCACCCTTTCTCCCCAAACATTCAAAATGCTATTTTTCCCACTGTGTGATAACTTCAAACATTTAGGGGGTACAAGAGCAGTGCTAACCCTGTTTAGCCGGCACAGTAAATTGGTTCCGTGTTCAACATAATAGCACTGACAGGCTTTTGCTAGGGAAATCAGTCCGGCAAAGGGACATGCCAACGATAAGACATCCAGCTTTGAAATTCTATTTCTCCGTATCAGAATTAAATCTGGACTTTATATTTCTTTTGCCCGGCGCAGCCTCTCGCGGTCGCTTCCAGGCCTGTACTATTTGATCATGGGGTGACAACTAATACTTACCCCTGAGATCTTTGCTCTCTCCATTTTCTCTGACTTTGGACCTGCTTTTTTTCTTTACCTTGTTATTTTTCCTCTCTTGTTTCCATATTGGTTGTCAAAATCTCAGATGATTTGTCCGTCCCCTGGATGTAATGCATTGAAACAGACTGGTGCTTCTGAGGCTCTTTACAGATAGTGCAGCTCCTCTGAGACTGGGGCACACGCACACAGCCTCTATCATGTTCAGCGTTCAAAAGCACTTAAATGTATCTGTGGTCTCAGAAACACCTCTGAGCAGCAGTGTGTGCAGGGCGGAGCAGGACTTTGGATGGATACTGGTGCAGTCTCCATGATGGGCTGCACATATTCATGCAGTAATTGTTAAGCGAGGGCTGCTCCAGTGGTATCCGTGCCGATCTGATATCCATGTGCTCCCGGTGACAGTGCCAGGCCCTGCAGATAATTAATCTATTTAGCTGAGGGGGTGGAAAGCCTCCCGTCGCTGGGTCAGATAAGTTTGTGGATTTACACATTTTAAAGTCATCCAGTCTCTCAATGGCACCAAACTGTGCAATATTCTAATGCCATTAATTACTATTTCCGATTGGATGGTCTCGGCTGTGTCTGGACCAGCTGTTTCATCAGTATGTGTGTGTGTGTGTGTGTGTGTTTGAGTCGCTCTCCCTCACGCAGCCTCTCATCATGGGGTGACATTCAAATAGACTTCTGCTGTAATTTAGCCGCCATCACAGAGCCCATGTGAAGAAATGAATACAATGTTGTGCTTGTGTGTATCAAGATATTCATCAAACCAACAGATTCCATAAGAACAGCAACCAATGCATTAGCTATTTGAAAGATAAAGCTGCCACACCGCAACGCCGAGGCTCAGCGCGAGGACGGATGGAATATAAAAGTTTGGAAGTTGGTACAATATGTTTAACTTAGTGTTAGGTTTTGTTCTGACATGGGCCACGGTAAATTGCCACTTTACTGCTTATAGTGGCGCATTAGGGACTAAATAGTGTATGTCATTGCTGGGTGTGTAAACAGACTCGGTGGCTGTGAGCGGCTGCTGATTAAAAACCAAGTCAGTCACTCATGATGTTTGCAGTTAATGTTTCTGAAAGGGCTGTGCGCCTCCTCGCCCGCAACTCCGACTCAGTTTATACTTTTGCACGCACACCGGTGTGTATTCCGTTGCCGTGTGGGGGCTGATACAAAGAGTACACTGGTGTGTCGCCGAGTTGTTGTAGAACTTGCTCGATTTGAAATGTGACTTTCCCGGTTGAGCGGCCGTCACCTGCTTGAAGATATCGCTCGGATTTGTCCACAGTACAGAATAAAAATAATCTACCTGCATGGAGGCGAGCAGGCGGCACCACCAGGCCAAGGTACAGGCCAGGTCTGTGGCGAGGCGAGTCCGCACACTGCAAAAATGTGTTTTAAGGGGTTTTTGAGCAATAAAACACACATGTAAGTGAATAAATGCAAGATATATATATTTAATGCTGTATTGTGGACCTTTTCAACTGGTGGATCCTTTACCGGAAAAGTTATGCAACTACAAGTTATGTCATGTTAAATCGCATTGGAATTGTTTTTGAGGACTTTTTCTCGTTCAAAAGATATAATATTTTGTTATAAATGTGTTAATCAGGCCTAATTTCTCATAATTCTGTAAACCATGGATAGGTCATTCAAACAGTTAAGCTTAAGGTGCCATTTCTCTCTGCACTTTGCCTGGTTAGACTTCATTGATCTATAAAGGAAACACAGTAGCTCACATACAACAACAAAGATAACAGAATATGTCGTAATAATAATGTAAAACAAATGCATTCGAGCCGTTCTTTTCGCAAACAACTCTTACCTGAACGCGGCAACTCGTTTTGGAAACAACCGGACTTCTTCGTTTCCAGCATAAATCACATCTACTGTAATCAAACCCAAAGAGCATTTATTCTACATTAATATATAATTAAACATGTGATTTGGAAATGCTTAAGATGTGATCCGGAGCGTGTCGCACGTGTAAGATGATGTTTTGGCATTGGGGTAATAAGCAGCACATGTTCACAGCAGTGTTTGTCAGCTCTGGACGTTATGTTTATGCATGAAGCCCTATCAGCCTCAGTCTCCTATACATGTCAGTGGGACATCAGGACGCCACGGTTTTCAGGGGAGCAAGATTTACACATTCCACACATGCAGTAAGTGAGAGAGGGAGAGAGAGAGGGGGAGAGAGAGGGAGAGAAGAAAGGGGGTTTAAGTCCCCTCTTTCTGCCTGTCTCTCACCTCATTCCTCGCCCCTTCTCGTTCTCACACCTCTTCTCTCTCCTCCTCTCCCTCTTTAAGGTTGTTCTTAATTCTTCTTTCTCTCTCCCTGTGTCTTAAGAGAGAGAGGGAGGGGGAGGAGAAATGTGAAAGAGAGAGACAAGACGAGTGGGAGAGTAGGAGATAAAAAAAGAGAAAGAAGGAGGGAGAAAGCGAGAGGAGGGAGAAGGAGAGGAGAAGGAAGAGAGAGTGCTGGTTTAAGAGAGAGGCAGAGAGATGGAGGGAGTGAGAAGGGAAGGGGCATGAAGAGAGACAGAGGGTGAGAGGGGGGGAGAGAGAGAGAGACTGAGACAAGCGAGAAGGATTAAGAAAGAGGAAGAAAGAAAGAAAGAAAGAGAATGAAAGAAAGAGGAGTGGGTTTAAGAGAGAGGGGAAGAGGGAGGATGACTAGTGAGAGAGAGAGTGAGGAAGAATAAAGAGAGGCGGATGTGGAGAGAGGTGCAGGAAGAAGGCGAGAGAGTGAGGGGACTTCATTTAAGAGAGAAAGTGCGGCGAAAGGGAGACAGAGAGGGATGGAGGAAGAGGAAGAGGGAGTGAGAGAGCGGAAGGGAGGGAGGGGGCTTTTTTTTTTTAGAGAGAGAGAGCGAGAGAGAGAGAGAGAGAGAGAGGGGGGGGGGGTATGTGAGTGGTGTGGAGCGCAGTCCCGGGTCCCTGCTCTGACATTGTGAGTGTCAGACTCCGATCACTTTAATCAGAGCGAGGATATGCATGATAAAACGGATAAGGGACTTTAATCAAAAAAATTCGCTGGTCTGGAAACGTGACACACTCCGACAAGCACGCCTCAACACCCCCCCCCCCACCCACCACCACGCTCACACACACACACACACACACACACCCTCTACTACCGTGAACCCCCCCCCCTCTCCTCCCTCCCTCACCACCTCTGACACCCCCCCTCCAGCCCCGCCTTCCTCCAGTGTCACCGGCACACCAACCAGCGCAGGGATCACCATGAATATGCATAGAGCCAGAGTACCAACAAACAGAATGGACATACATAACAACAACATAACTTTTTTTGGGGGGTCCCGCGTGTCTTTATGCGATGTAATATGATTAGAAAAGCATTCCGTTTTAAAGCAGTCGCCATCCAAAAGCCTAAATGTGTCATGTCCGTCCCATTATGTCCCACCACACTGCGCAACTTGTCCCACTTTCACTGCAGTTTGAGGTGGTCACCCATATTTTGAACTCAAAATACTCAAACTTTTTAAACACCAGAAAGTGTCCGGGGCTAAACCAGGCCCAAATGGGACTGAAATGAGAGCACGTTCACACATTATTTGGTCCTAAATTGAACCCATTTTAGTCCTGGTGTGGACTTGATTTGGCCCTGTTCTAGTCCTTACTTAGCCCTGATCTAGTCCAGGTTTTGTTTCGGGTTTAGTCCCAATTTTGATGTGGTTTATGTGCAAGAGTAACCGGACTACACTTAAAATAATCTCTATTTTTTTCATTTATGTTGATTAAAAACGCATTGATGATGTTCTACTTTAAGATCTTTGAATGGGAAAAGGTGACGTAATTCATGAATGGAGCTCGACGCTTTCTTTAACCACGAATAAAGCGATTCTAACCAAAAACCACAATGCAATTACATGTTATTTCAGGTTAGTTAGTTACACGTTACATTCAATAACACGGTTGCTAATGTGTAATGTACGTGCATTGGAGGACAGGGTAAAATAAAGTGCTACAAAATATGTAAACAACTATGTAAACACTTAAATAGAAGAATATAACGTTTGATGTCCCTTCTTCTTCAATGTATTTGTTCGGCCGCGTCACATTCCTGCACATTCGGTCCTTATCACGTGTTAATAGGATTCTTGTTCACAGTCATAGGTTGGTGTGCTACTGTATGCTCCGCTGCGGCTTAATGATAAATTACACATGTAGAAAGTGACACGTGGAACCGGGCCCTGACATGAAATATAAACAGCCTCATTTGGATTAATAGGTTCATTCAGATAGAATCGCTGCTGACATGATGGAGACTGTGAGGAAGCAGCTCGTGTACAAGGGAAATACATTCAACGTATGTAAAATCGCCCGTACCGCTGCGGCGTTTGCCACGGATTTACTCAGACACTTCATTTCGTTTGATACAGATACATTCTATTTAATCTACAAGCATTTATTTTTTAACAATGAATTAAGTATTTTTTTGGATGCGTCTGTATATAACTTATAATACATGAAGCAAGCAAATCAATGTCATGTACATGTACAGTTTGCTTTTTAGACCATGAGGGAGAAAATAAGCAATCCAAATGTATTTGTATGGCACACTTTGTACAAAATGCAATTGAAAGTGCTTTACAGACACTAGGAATATATTAAAATCACAAAACACGGGCATAAAAATGACATAAACGTCTGATACACACAATGAAAACAATGGCAAAGTAAAGTAAAATGTGGTACAGGTACTGTTTATGTGTATCCTCCTCTGTACCTTCTGTCCCTCTGTCCCTCTCCACTTTCCCTCTATCCTCTGTCCCTCTCCTCTGTCCCTCTCTCTCTCTCCTCTGTCCCTCTCTCCCTCTCTGTCCTCTGTCCTCCTCTGTTCCCTCTCCTCTGTCCTGGCTCTTCCGTCTGCTTCTGTCCACCGTTGTGTGGCCCGCCGGTGTTTGTCTGTCTGTGTGCTCTCTCTGTCTTGGTTGGCTGCTCCGCTGTGCCTCTTACTCTGTCCTCTGGTCCTTTTGTCTCTCTCTTGTCCTTGTGTGTGTGGTTGCTTTCCTTCTTGTCCCTCTGTTGCTCTCTCCTCTGTCCTCTGTGCCTCTCTGTCCCTCTGTCCCTCTGTCCTCTCTTGTCCTCTGTCCCTCTCCTCTGTCCCTCTGTCCCTCTGTCCCTCTGTCCCTCTGTCTGCTCCCTCGTTGCTCTCCTCTGTCCCTCTATCCCTCTCTCCCTCTCTCCCTCTCCTCTGTCCCTCTGTCCCTCTGTCCCTCTCCTCTGTCCCTCCGCCTCGCTCGAGCCTGAGCAGGAGGCAGTGACACTCCTCGGACTGTGCTCCTGTGCCACACATCAGAGCTAATGAAGTGTGCTCGAGTGCTGTGAAGCACCAGGACTCGGAGTGAGTTTATGTGTGGGGGGTGTTGGAGGGTGTTGGAGGGACTACATTTTGTTCACGGTATAATTGCTTCCTGAGCTATGCTAATTAATTAGCACATACACGCATTTCCGAGCGGGTCATACATGGCGTGCCAGATGGTCTAAAAGAAAACATGTATGTGCGTCGAGAGCTATCAGCGAGCCAGTAAGTAGTACATAGCCGCTGAAGGTGTGTCATTAGCATAATATATTGGTTGGAGCATTGCAGACAATAAAGACAATTAACTGCGTGATAGTGGGGATACTTGCTGAGAGCCACACAACAGGAGAATGGAAACTCTGGCACACTCTGTGCTTTCGGGGCTCTCCATTAGCTCTGCTAATGTCCACCAGCCTCTCGTGTGAACGCGCTAATAAAGCCGCTTTACACACACTTCTCTGTCAGGAAAGGTGATGGAACCAGAAATGTGATGTTCAAAACAACACACATTTTTAAATCAGTCTTGATAAAAGGACAGTGAGCCGTGACAAGAACATGTTACAGATCCAATGCCATTACGACTATGCAATATAATGATTTACATAAGAGTGATGGTCAGTAAATCATGATTGTCTCAGGTGCTAAACCTCAAACACATCCTTGGCAAACTTTGTGAATTGCAGTTGTATCATTTTGAGACGAGGGGGATTTGTTGGTTCCTGATTAAATTTAACCAGCCCATAAAGAATATAAGGATGCGATCAAGTGAGCAGAACCATGCAACAGTTTGGAAATGAGAGAGGGTGAGAAGAGGCTGGGATTCTGAAGACAGTTCAGTGCACGTGCAGCTCAAAGTGCAGTAAAACATTCAAAACAACCACACAAACAATGGACAGAAGAAGTCACAAAAACACTAAAAGTAGCAAGAAACATTAACACTGTGAAATAAGCAAGCTAAAAAAAAAAAAAAAGTTGCTATTATCCCCCAATTGTCTGTTGTCGTCACCCATTTCCTCCAGCCAGATTTAACCAAAATTCTCCATATCGTCTTAAAATGTTTGTACTTTTGAAAAACAAATGCAGGCCTTTTGTCATTTTGTATAGAAGGTGTAACTTGACCAAAGTTCTGTTCGTGTTTCGACCTTGATCAATAATTTCGGCTTAAATTTGAGGTGTAAAAAGTTTCCGGAGCACATTAAGGCAGCGCTCCGAGCCACTGTTTGAATGTGGGCCGAGTTGTTTGTTTTTATTCGAGATGGTAAGATAATGAAATTGGTGTTTGCAATATCATTTCACTTCAGTGTTGTTATCTCCAGAGATTTATGAAGAGAAGATATGGGATGAGTCCTGTTTTTCTTTCCACCAGGCACTGCATTAAAATTAATGAGCAAAGGTCAGGGGGGATTTTGGTGGCCCTTCTAATTCGCTGGAGCGTGTTATGACAAAGAAATATATCGAGCAAAACAAAGGCAATATATGCTGTTTATGTTATCAGTACGTTTAGCCACTGGATACATTGCCTCCAATTATTTGTTTTGAACGTAGCGCTTTAATTTTAGATGGGGTCTCTGATTGTGTGGTACATTAGAGAGAATAGTAAATTATCAATTAGGGATCTGTGATGTGATGCTATGTTATGCTAATATTGATTGTTCGTTGCACATCTACATACATGTGCAGTATAAATAATGTATTGAAGCTGGAGGGAAAACAAAAATTCCAAGACGAATGTAAAATACAGAAAGTGACAAAAATAACATCTTAAAGTGAAAAATAAATGAAAGGTTTATCTTTTATTTCTCCTAAAAAACTTAAAAAACACACATACAAATTGAAATAACTGATTTCGATGCGATGAGACGTTTTTAAGGAAAGGTTAGTGGAGATTGTTGTTTTATTTACCTATTATTTTATCTCAAAACCCTCCATCAGTCCAATGGGTATCACTTTAAAACAACTGCTCCTTAATTAGCCTTTATAAAGCATGAAAAAATACTTAATTCATAACGAACACATTTTTATTAAGAATGAGTTAGGCTTTATAACTATCAAACGTTGTTCATTATGATTTACGTTTTGTTATAGACTAATAAAGGAGTAGTTATCAAAAAGTTTTGCTGGCAAATGGTTATTCAATGACCTTAATACTCCAGAATCCAGAATATAGTAACATTTGTGGAACACTTTTTTGTTACTTGACAAAAGCATACTGTATTTGATAGAAGCAAATTATGAATAAAATGTGAAAAACACAACCTTTTTCTCAAACTTTGACTCACATTCCTCAAACTTTTGTGGAGCATACCTGGACGACGGCGGGACTGCACGGGCTTTCTCATCTCATATTCACCTTAGTGTCTTGGGACTTCAGGTTGCAGTGAATCCAATATTGTTAAAACTCCCAGAAACCTCATGTATGTTTGGACTTGGACAGGTTCTTCTCCTTCTCGCTGTATCGACAGCTGTGCCTGAATGCATATGTATTAGTTTATGAATGTAACCGCACATGTGCCCTCAGTTACGCCTGTGTACTCATGTGTGACCGCGATCGCACGTCGAGGTTGCGTTTGAAAGGACAGTTCGTTGTGACGCCGAGCCCATCGGATTTCCTCTAAAAAGGCGCTGTCCGTGGTGCTGAGGGCAGTGCACAGGCCACACCGCTAATCTTCCCATTCACACACAAATAATACATACAGTACACATAATGCGTACACACTTGCATAGTCATGAGTGCAGTGCAGATGTGCAGCAGACCCTTATAGACTGTCACAGCGCTTTGCATATTGTTTTCACCAGTATTTGGCAAGTATGGCTAACAGTGACAGTATGGGGTTTTTGCACGGAATACTGACTAATAATCACAAACACGTCCAGGAATAAGTGGGTCGGGATGACATGTTTATAGATAAGCCAGGTGAAGTGTATCCATGGACACAACACCAGAAGACTTATATACATTAAGCGGAGCTGGGATGGAACCAATAGACTTCATCCCAAGGTAGTATATTTGTAAATATTTGTCAGAGTTTTGCATCAGTCAAGTCGCAGTTTGGGATGAAAAAATGACAAATAAAAGTTGAAAATTGCATAAAGTAGAGCTGAATTTTTATATTGAAACAAATCAGCGACATCTAGGAACAAAATTCAGGGTCAATTGAAGTGCATCGGGCACATAATTTAACAAAATAAATGTGTTATCATGTATTATTATTCGTCAAATCAATGTATGTAGGTCCTTCTTTACATGTAACAGTTGTTGAATTACCTGTGTTACGAATGCTGCTCATGTCCAACCAAGAAGTAACATTGGAATCGTCACCAAAATGGTAAAACTGGAAAAAAATGGGCAATGTCTTTAGTAGAACATTAAATATATAGTCATGTTACCTACGTTTTGGTGAAATGTGCGTTCTAACCTGTCACACTGCACGCACTTTAAGTTTGCCTTAGACAAATTGAGTCACTTTTTGGTTTTAAGTCCTCGCTCTAAAAAAAACATTTTCTCTTTGTCTTTAACACAGTTTGAGATGTTGACTTTAGTTTTAAATGTGTGATTATTGTTCGGTTGTTTTACATTTGTGTGTAAAGCACTTTGGTCGACTCTGCAGCTTTTAAAGAGCTCCGCAAACAAATGCGGTGGTTCTGGATTACTTTCTTAAGCGCTTCCACTGTAGAAGATACTAGTGACCTGCTTGTCTCCACGGAGATGCTTTGCCTGAAATGTTCCATGGTTTTCCGTTAAACCTATTGTGCATTTTTAAGATTATTGCAAAAAAAAACAAAAAAAACAAAACAAAATCAGCCCTTCTTACTAGGGCCCTGCTTGTCTCCCTGGAGATTGATGTGCTTAATGACACACTGTGGAACATTTCAAGGCATAACTAGTGTGATTTATAAAAATTTTTTCTGTCTTTTCTGTCAAACTAAACAAATCAATTAAAATCAAGCCGTTACATAATGCATCTTTCACTAACTAAATTGGACTGAACAAGGCAGACAAGGGCTTAACAGGTTAGAGTCCGGCAGACAAGGGCTTAACAGGTTAGAGTCCGGCAGACAAGGGTTTAACAGGTTAGAGTCCGGCAGACAAGGGCTTTAACAGGTTAGAGTCCGGCAGACAAGGGCTTAACAGGTTAGAGTCCGGCAGACAAGGGCTTAACAGGTTAGAGTCCGGCAGACAAGGGCTTAACAGGTTAGAGTCCGGCAGACAAGGGCTTAACAGGTTTAGAGTCCGGCAGACAAGGGCTTAACAGGTTAGTCCGGCAGACAAGGCTTAACAGGTTAGAGTCGGCAGACAAGGGTTAACAGGTTAGAGTCCGGCAGACAAGGGTTAACAGGTTAGAGTCCGGCAGACAAGGGCTTAACAGGTTAGAGTCCGGCAGACAAGGGCTTTAACAGGTTAGAGTCCGGCAGACAAGGGCTTAACAGGTTAGAGTCCGGCAGACAAGGGCTTAACAGGTAGAGTAGGCAGACAAGGGCTTAACAGGTTAGAGTCCGGCAGACAAGGGTTTAACAGGTTAGAGTCCGGCAGGTTTAACAGGTTAGAGTCCGGCAAGTCAGGTTAGGGCAGACAAGGGTTTAACAGGTTAGAGTCCGGCAGACAAGGGCTTAACAGGTTAGAGTCCGGCAGACAAGGGCTTAACAGGTTAGAGTCCGGCAGTCTATGTTAAAATAAGTGTTAAATGTCTCACAAAATGCACATCGGAAAGTGTTGGAGGTCTGCGCTCTCTGGAAGTTTAATTATCTCTGCGTTTGTTGTTTGGCCGTTTTGAGCTCATAACAAAACAACATCCTCTTCGACGCAGGCCGCGGCGTCTCAACTTACGGAACGGAACAAAAGTCCGCCGCAGACCTCAGCTGTTCCGCGGACACTAATCTGAGGGATTTGTTGCCTTCTCGCAATTACAGAAAGTGGTAGCGGTGAGCATTCTATCGCTGACTGCAGACAAGGCGAGGCAGTGCGCTCGCAATGGCCGGGGACGAGACGCGCGCATTACAATTAAGCGCTAATCCTTACCAGACTCCAGTTCAAGATGGCTCTTTAATTTGCCCTCTCTGTTTCTCTCTCGCTCCCCCAAATCTTTTTCAATTTCCCTTTTGTGCAATCCCAGGTGCCAGACCAACTTTAAAGAAGCGAATATATCAATAGTTTTTTGGCACAGGGTATTAATTTAACGTGGGCAATAATATATTTTTCCAACACTTGGCAAGAAACAGTTTTGAAGGATTTAAGAGGGCTTTATCCACTGTGGAGATTAGTAGGAAAAGTAATGAATTTGTGAGCTAAAGTGGGAAATGGCATTAGGAGGAACTTGAGGAAGATAAGTTGAGAAACAGATAAAAGGCCCTGGAGAACACAGACTTAATGTGCCATTGCTTTAAACGGGAGGATGGCAGCTACAGGCTTTTTATGTACAGTTAGAAGCTACAAGACATATCAAATAGACACGGTGGTTACTTTGTACCACACGTTTAGACTTTTAAGGCATTCGAGAAAAATATTCCATACATTTATTGTGTTTTTTGTCGTACCTTACCGCCTTTGCAAGTTTTGTTCACTGACAACGACAGTAAAGGTACAAACTGTCGCTTGCATGTTGCATTTATTCAATTGCATGTATTATATTGCAAACAAAAAGCAAGCTTACTGTGGACAGGGGTCACCTCTCCGCAGATCTGGGGTCTCATTTATTAAACTTTACAATGAATTCTGGCTAAAAGTGTATGTATGGACGAAACACAAACTTTCGAAAACTTGCTGACTTAAGTGAGAACCTCGGATCGCTTTCTGGTTCAAGCCTGAAAGACAGAAAGTGCAAAGTTCAGAATTTTGGGACCCCTTAAGTTAAGTGAAGTCGTCCTGTTATAGAGCTCAGACGTAAAGGGGGAAAATCACATACGTAAGGTTTTTGGACGTATGCACGCTTTATAAATGAGACCCCTGACCTGTTACTTGGCCTAGTGGACTGGCTTGGTTTTATCTTCATGGAGACAGATGAGATTAATGCCATACTTGGGAATATTTCAAGCAAAGCAGTAACATCTCCAATGGGAAAAGCAGGTCATTTTGAAAGTGAAAACAGACCAACAAAGTTTATATTTTACCACAATTGTGTTGTTTGGTGCGAGTGAAATTCCGAGTTTGTGAAATGTGTGTTCAACTTTTTCTGATCAAGAATAAAAAGGATAAAGAGCGCTGCGTGGGTACATGTGTGTCCAAAAGTATAGAATGTTAGATTTTTAAAGATTTTTTGCATTACATTTCTGTTTTTTGTAATCATATCCCAAGTAATATTGTGTATAATCAGTTGCCAAGTATGTCCACTTAAGTTTCAGTGATCTGTGACAGCCATCTCACTCTCCCAGACATGTATTTTTCACTTTCCCAGCCCACCCTCCAGCCTCTGCCCTGCTCCGGCCTGGCTCTGTACCCAACATCCCAGAAGGCACCTGAAGACTCTCTGACCAAAGGGTCCCTGGCACCCACAGGAGCCCGCGCACTGACCCGTCCCAAACCCACCCCTTGAACCGCGTTTTGCCATGCACGGGGCGGTGGGGCGGGCAGAGAGTGGGCGATGGTGGTGGTTTGAGGGGCTGGCTGTGGGTGGACTTCCCCCGGTTTGGGCACTCAGGCCTGGGTGAACACGTCAGCTTGATTTATGTGATGCCTGCCCCCGTAGCTGACCCTAGGCTGGACTCCACCTGTCCTCCATCCATCCAAGTCCTCGCTCCTCTGCTAAGGCCTTAAGCTGAGCGGGAGGAAGAGAGACGGAGCGGAGAGCTGCCGAAGGGGGCAGAGGTGAACTTGGCAGCTCCAGGTCAGTGATCATTACTGAGCTGACTAGGGTGAGGGGTGACACAGAGAGAAATCCAAACATGATGGCAGAGGCCAGCAGGCTTGGTCCTGTCTGTTCCCAGCTCTCAATGCCCAGCCCAGTATTTGAGATTAGAGGGAAAAAGTTCAACAGACTTAAAGGACACAATCTGTGAAAAATGTACTTACTTTTTTGGGCTTTGAATCATGGTATAACTTTGTTCCCTCTTCAAAAACATACGTGGAGTTGTACTTTGCTTCACCCACACTTCTTTCATCAAACCTGTTTATGATTGTCTTCCTCTGAGCCTGATAAATTATTCCGTTTCAAGTTCCCTGAAATGACTGTTTCACAGGTAGAAATTATGTGCAATTTTAAAGTCCATAAATCATCGCCAGACTCTGAGCATTCCTGGGTCAACTAGAGTTCGTTACAATCTAATTCTTATTTTAGCATGCTGATCATATTGCTTACATTGGTATCCCCCCCCCCCCCCCCCCCCCCCCCCCAAATACAGATGAGAGCGGGCAGACTGATGGAAATTAAAGTGTGCTTTCTATTACATTTTAAAGCACGAAATGCCAAAGCAGAGGTGTTTAAGGGCTAATAACAGTACAAATAATGTATAAGATGTACTTTTAAGTGTTGACAATTTCCTTTATTCATTTATTTTCTTACACACTATAATTTAGTCCAAAAGTGTAATGTGTATAGGATGTATAAACATGACGTAAAATTGCTAGTAAAGTAAGTAAAGGAATTTAAATTGCAGCGCACAGGTTCTTGCAATTTGCTTTCCAGTGGCATTGTAGGATGGGTCAAATGCAGAAGAGTCATTTCCCCCATGGCTTCAAAAAGTGCCCCTCAACCCAGAAATACAGCCCCGCACTGCCACATTTCTCTCCACGTCTCTCTGTGTCTGGAGTCCTTACCTTCCCTCGTCCCATAGTTGTTTATCCAATTAATGGCGGGATGAGAAGAGGCTGTCCGCGCGGGCTCTCCCTGGGGTGCCGGGACCCCGCCCTCTCAGCAGGGGCCCTGATTGGCTTGTCTGAGTGTTCCAGCGGCGCGCCCAAGTGGAAAAGGGAGAAATGAAGAGGATCATTGGCCATCGATACCCAATTATCTGACTTAGAAGGGGTGCCAGCAGTTCTCAATCAAAGCCCAGTCTGTGGCGTTCGGGCCCCCTCTTTGCCTTACGTGGGCTGATAAATTGTTTTGCTGACTGCGGATTATGGTCAATGCAATTACAGCCATTGATGCCGAAGCCAGACAGTGATTTTTAGCATCAAGCTGTGAATCCTATTTGAAAAGCTGGACTCAATTTATCGGACTCATTGCGTTACATTAGCATGGCGATTTCTATGGAGGACTCTAATCTGATACTGCTATTGCATTTCGGTAAGGGCTATTTGTGTATTTGAAATTTGCAGAAGATTGTTCCTAAAAGTTAAGTAATGTAGCAATTATTTTACTTTCAAACCTTTTAAAATAAATGAATGAAAAAGGTTTTACTTAATAACTTAAAGCTGGGATACCCGACCTTTTTTTTGTGGGTAAATTAGTACATTTTGAGTTTTCTCCTCAAAGAAAACATTGTAAAAGCTGCATTTTGTAACCGCTTTGAGACCGCTGCGCACTGAACATCTAATAATGAAGTGTTTTATGTCTCGTCAACCCGGAAATAAGAGCGGAAAGCCGCGCTCTGATTGGCTGCGCATGGGTGGTCCACATCAGTTTAGCTTTTGCCGTCTGAAAAAAGCCGCTTTGAAGCCGTGCACGAGCCGAAAATGAATGCTTGTGAATATTGATGATGTGCCAAAAGATGCAGATTTTAAAACGCCACTTCCGATTTAGGTTTCCCAGCTTTAAGTGTTGACTTGTTTTAAAAATAAAAGCATAAAAAAAAAGGGACCATTAATAAAGATATATTTTTTACCTTTTCATATCTTGTTCATTCAAAGCAGATCGTTTAATTTTTTAATTTAATGGGCTAATGGGCTTTATTTAAACAGGGTCAACATAAATTTTTGGAGTGTAGAATTGTCGTCATGAATTATAAAACAGCTTCGTGATTTCGTGCATGTTTTGCGCACGAAATGCAATGAAATATGTCTCATCATTTTACATCAAATCGATTGTGTTTTTTTGAGGTTTCAGGAAGCAACAGTCGTAAGATTAAAGTCATTCTACAGTATCTCAGCTCATCATCCACGTCGCCATCAGAATAAAAGCTTGTTTGTCTCTCTGACCTTTTCGCGCACACCTCTCTCATGTCTCACATACATTATTAACTGCAGACTCCGTTATTGAACACGGTAAACTTCATTGGAAACAGAGGTGACGAGCGACATCCTCCAGGCCTCCTCTGCCGTAATGAACGCTCCGATGTCTTTGATTTGGGTCCTGACATAGTTTGCCTTCTTCCGCTGCCATTTACAGGTCGCATACGGTCGTGATGGCACCCTGGGGTGGCCCGAAGACGCGTACGGGGTGAGAGGGGCGAGCTTGGCATGTTCATTTGCACATCAAGGCGTTGGAAATGGCAGCGTTGACCCAATTAACGCCCAGGAAAACAGATTAAACAAAGTGAGTCCTGGACGTCCACCAGAATGTTAGCAGGAGCGTATGGGCGTCATAAAATCATAATAAGTGAGTGTTTTATATACAATTATTGGTGCACTATGTAGCTTTTCTTGTGGATGGTCCGGCGTAAGATTGTTTCCATGGAGACGCTATTGTTATGCCTGGAATATTCCACACTACAGCATTAAATGTATCCATTTTGCATTGATTTCATTATGGCGTTTTAGCGCTCAAAAACACCTTGAAAATCATGCTTTCTTTCTATGAGCGGCGTCGCCTCTCCACAGATCTGACCTCTAACTTGGCCTGGTGGAGTCACTTTCTTGTCCCCATCACTGTGTTTGCATGAGCGCCAGGAAAATGTGCTAAATGCCTGGTCCAGTTTATATTGATTGTCCAAAGTGTATGTAAACCCTGGCATGCCGATCGAGGCGCTGCGGGTCGATTCTCCCAAATCCATCAGGCGCAAACGGTCCCGACCTCTTCCAGTCCGCATTCAGTTGTCATGTAAACGATCAACCGGATTAAAGCTGGACAAACGCAGGGGCCGTGGCGTTGCCCGTTGGAATCGATTTGCCCTTTGTAAAACCTGGTTTGGGGGAAAAGATGAATAAAGTCATTTTCCGCGCAGTGCATGGTGATAGATACGTTTAATCTATACTGCGAACTGAGCATTCCAGACGCAGCGTCACAATCTCCATGGAGACAGGCAATTGGCAGGCAGTCCTCTAAGTTACATAGCTTCCATGTTTGGCTTCACTCATTCATTTTTTAAAGGTCCTACATTATCCGTGATTGAAGCGGGCGAAGAAGATGCTAAATATCGGAAGGAAAAGCACAGAATGTGTCAATGAAACTAAACACAACTTCAAGTATGTTTTTGGTTAAAGTTTAAAAGGTAATAACATTTTACTGTACACTGAACAGTTAATAACAAAAACACCTTATTTATTTATTTTTGACTATACTGACTGATTTTCACATACAAATTAGAATAAAACTGACCTATCACGAAGTCCTGAGGTTTAGATTTGCCGTTATCCCCCCCGACACTCTGATCCTATAACAAACCATAGCAGCACAAATCCACTCAGCCAACCAGAAAACTAAGGACTCTGAATTTATCCAAACACAAATCAGCTCTAATTTGGATTCAAACGTTTCGGGAGGAAAGTGGATGGTGTAAATGTGCTGTATAATGCGTTACTATGTTCAGGAAATGAGCGAAAATATGAAAGAAAAGATTGAAAGGAAACGTTGAAAGTTGTGGTAGATGGAGTGGGGGAGGGCTACAGAGGGGCCTGTGATCCTCCGGGCTCCATGCCTTGTTAGATCTATCATCCCTTTAATTAATAGTGTTTTTAGGAAGACGTCTGAACTGTGTCATTTCCATTATTGGAAAACCCAACGCGATTAATGAATAATTTTCATTTTTGATCCATTATATCATGCTAGTTGATCTCCTCTTTTCCGCGCCGCTGAGTGATAGCATCGTTTTCTGCCCCTCGATCAAATTTAATTTGGCCCCCCATTATATTACACTGTTGCGACTGAAGTGTCAATTTTTGTCAGGCAATTAGAAGCTATAACCTGTGAAGCTAACTTTGATAGGCATTGTAATTGGATTGTTTCAGCAATAGCTTGAAATGCTTTTAGCTTTTCTTCATCTCTCGCCGCTACCTGCCGCTCCCTCCTCCCTCGTTCAAAGTTCTCGGCTGGTTGTGATTTTTGACAGGGGCGCGGCCTGCGAGTCGGACTTCAGAGCAAACAAAAGATGAAGGAGTGAGGGAGGGAGTGAGGGAGGGAGTGAGGGGTGGAAAGGAGAGCTGCTTGTCTGCGCACAAAGTCGTGTGTGGATTTGCATGGCAGTGAAAAGTGCCAGAGTCGCAGGTACGAGTGTGCTTTGACCCCCGTCCTCTGCTCACCTCCGTGACACCACATTAGAGGGGCCGCTCCGCTCCGCAGTGACAGGGGAGCGAAGCGGCGCGCGAGGGCGAAGCGCTGCAGACGGAGGAACGCGCCGCGCCTGACGCAACTTTGTCATTCCGAGGATTTTCGTTTATACTGCTGATGTCAGTGAATCCGCCCCCTGGAAGTATTTGGGAAATGTCGAACTCGTGAGGCCCCAAAGTGGAAGCAAATTAAATCAACTTCGAATTTGAGATTTTGTAAGTGGTAATTAATTACATCAACACATTTGTTTACTTTGTGGCATTGTACCTCACTTATTCAAGGTTTTCAGACATGACGAATATGAAGAACATTTTGATACAGAATGAAGTTGATTGCTTTGGCACTGATTTTAATATGCACATGGATATATCCTCGTGTCAGAACGCGTACATTCTAAGGGCTTTTGCATTCATTGCCTTTTCAATGGTAGAGTTAGCATTGGCGTCCAAAGTTCACACACTAGCAAAAACCACGGCTGTTTTGGTGACTGACAATACAGCGATATAGCAGCCAAAGCAGTCTGATAGTGACATTTAGGTACAGCTTGACTCTTAATACTTGTTGGCAAATATAACAAACATATTCACAACAACCAATTGTCTGTAAAAAAGTAATTTTTTGTTGTTGTTTTTTTAATGAATACTTTTGCTTTTTATTGATACAAACAAACAATGACACTAGCAACGTCAAAAAAAAATTATAATAAAAAAAAAAAAAAGGAAAGAAAAATTAAAAAGAATAAATAAACACTGTTTTTAATTTACTGCCTGGATAAAAACAGGAAGGCTCTGAACTCTTGTCTGCCCACTCTCTCCGCCTGAACGTAAAGCAGAATCCGACAGTGACTTTTCCCTCCGTGATATTTGCATTGAACGAGTCTGTATTTGTATGAGTCTGAAGAGTGCATTAAGGCTGCCACATCGTGTAGAAGACAAAGAGCCCTGATAAGACAGTGTACTTTGCCCCCTCTGCCCCAACATGGAGGAGGCGCTCTTTGCTTTAACACTTATGCATTATTTGTACATGACATGTCTTTGCGCACACAGACATATTCCCTGACCTCATCTCATATTCTCAAAATGACAGCTCCCTCTCTCTCTTTTTCACTCCCTCCCTCTTTCGCTCGCTCTCTCAATCCCTTCCTCTCTCCTATGAGTCATACATGCCGCTCTCATACCCACTCAGCTGAGCAAAGAGGTTTAGAACGTACACATTACACATGTAAAAGAACTGCAGTCACGCACCCTGCGAGCATCTGATGTAAAACCGTCAAAGCAATTCACCGCAAGATAGTGCCGCGTCGAGATTATAGAGCTAATTGTGAAGGCTATGCGTCTGCTGTTACCAGGTCACCCTTGTAAAAGAGGTCCTGGTATCGGTGGGTTTCTACCTGGTTCATTAAAGGTTAAAGTGCCTCTGACATGTTTTTATTATTTTCTCATTTTGACTTCATTTGGTGTATTTAAACCTTTTTGTAACTATAAATGATAGTTTAGTTTAACAGTAGCTATTTGTGGGGGAAAAGTTGGCAAACCTGTAGAAAATGACAGGAAGTGACATCACATCAGGGACACTCACTCCATCCAAAGTTTATGCAGAATTTACACAAAAAGAAACCACTTTTTTGACCCATAAACAATAATTCAACAAAATAAATGAGTGGTTGCAAGCAAATTTCCGAGTGCGATGTCATCAATTACAAACAGGAAGTACAATCCTAAACCTAAAAAAATAGCTTTCTTTCTGGGATACGTTTTGAATAATTTTTTAATCAAAACCGTGCACTTTAGTTCAATGAGTCATCCAACCTGTAAGAGGCACTTTCATTAATAAATAAAGAAAGAAAGTTTGCTCACTAATCAGAGAGTTGGTTGCTGGTCACATTTTTGTGTGTCTGTAAAAGGGATGAAAAAAAACCCTGGCTGCACATATAAAAATACAGTACATGTCAATCGTTGCTATATATTGTGTAATTTTCCATATCATTCAGTTTATATTGTATCTATCATAAAGGAGACACACGTACGCGCAGATATCTGGTCAAAAGCAGCACATAAACTTACATAAATGAATAAATACAAAATTCTGTGATCCTCAAGGTGCACTATGTAACTTTTACACCACCTGTTTGTTTCCATGGAGAAGTCATTGCCTTTCCTGGAATGTTCCACAGTATGGCATTAAACATTTCTACCCGCAAAGGCAAAGTTACTTAAAGGTCAGCTCTTTTTTTTTCTTTTTTTCTTTTTTTCTTTGCAATAAAACAGCTGTAATTAAATAAATGCAACACAGAAAAGTTTAATGGAACAGTCCAGGCCATGCAGTGACATCTCCATGGAGACAAACAGGTGGTGGAGACCCCAGAACAGAAAAGTTACATGTTGCAGCTTCAAAATAAAAAAAAACGTCTGTTCCTTTGCTCACTTTGCCTCATTAGTTTATTCTACTTTCCAGTACCTTTAATTAGAGTATTTTGGTTCAGAAGCTTGCACGGAGGATGTTTATGGGTCCGTGAAGACTCGGGCGTCTGGTCAGTCAGCCTGGCACAGACAGACTGAGTGGGCCGAGCAGCTGTTCCTCCAACACTCGTCGCGCTGCAGATGCCACGTTTCTCTGTTTCCAGGAGAAATCCAGATTCAAAATGACAACATCTTTGAGGTGCATATTTCGGGGCGGGGGGTGGGGGTGGGGTGGGTGCGGTGTGTGTGTGTGTGTGTGTGTGAGTGAGGCAGCGTCTTTGTTGCAGCGACGTTCAGAAAATGTGTCCTCCTCTCATGCAATTATCCACTGTTTCCATGAATCTGCACAAAACGCGTTCAATTCGATTACTCGCCTTATCGTTTGGAGTGAAGAAGTATTCGAAAGGTGCACAAGAACTTTTCTGGGGGAGGGTCCGTCACCTGCCCGTCTTCTTGGTGATGTTGTTCACACAGAATGGCATCATCCAGCTACAGTACGGAGACAAGCAGGCGACGGCTCCGAGGTCAGATGTGGACGGATGAATGCAAGAAAGATCACTTTAGTGTGGAGCTTTTCGCGCAAAACAATGACATCTCCGTCATGGATACAGGCAGGTACGAGACCCCCCACCAGAAAAGTTGAATAGTGCTCCTTCAGAGTGAAATTTACCTTTACTCTGTCACTTTTATTTAGATTGCCCTCATGAATAACCACATGGCAAAAAAATCACAAATGCTCATATTAAATGCGTTTCATCTCGGAATGCAAAAATATAAGATTTATTTATTTATTTATTTATTGTGTATTTGATAGGGACAGATAAAGCAAACATAGATTACACATGTAGTCATCTGATGCACGAATCACACTGTTTATAGCCATCATTTGCCACACCAGTCCACAAGAGGGCTTTTAACAGATCCGATTTCACTAAATGCGAAGCTGAATGAGTTTAACAACAGTAAAACGCAATGAATAAATACAGCGGATATGTCAAAAAGACCACTGCACTGACAAACACACACACACACACTCACACACACACACACACACACACACACACAGACACACACAGGCAGTAAGTAAAGTCATGCAGCCATTATAACTGCAGAAAATATTTCAGCTACGTCGGCAAATTATTGTAGGTGTCTCAAAGTCTCAAATATATCAGGAGTTGTGAAGTGGTCTTGAGAAGTTTTTTTTTAAAATAAAAAAATAAATAAAATAAATAAAATAAATAAAATAAATAAAATAAATAAAATAAATAAAATAAATAAAATAAATAAAATTAATTCCATAACATTGAAAATATTTTTTTAATTACTCTGGGGAACCTGCCTGTCATCGTCCCTGAGTGACACTCGTCAGGTGGCTTATGTCGGCAAAATAGTACACTTCTGCACATGCTCAGTGGCGTCCTTTCTTTCCTGCCCACCCGCTCTCCCTCAGACAGTGAAGTGACTGTACGTTTGTTGATGCATTTTTGTCTATCTTCTCGACAGCAGACTTCAAGGCTTCCCCCATGTGAGAGACACGCGTCAGAGGGAGGGGTCTGTGTGGGAGGGGCCGGGTTGGGGGGGGGAAAGCAGATGTTTGAATGGAGTCTACAGTAAGTGTCTGGGGTACACTGTAAAACACATGGAAACTATCAGTAATTGCTCCTATTGTTTACCAACTCCTCACATTGACGTTAGAGGTTGGAAACACACAGATTTGGGTGTATTTTTTTGTTTTGAACTGTATATTGTAGTTTATTCCCACTTCACAGATTCCACTTAAGTTACTAAGTAGTTGGTCAGAATTACCAGTGTCAAATGAAGATGGACCACACTTCATGCATGCCTCTTTCGGTCCTTATTCTAGTCATCCCAGCTTCACCCGTCATCTCCGACTTCTCGTTTACATGCCAACAAAAAGCTTCCCCTCCTAAAAGCTTTTCTACGTCTCATTTCTTTTGTTTTTCAGATATGACGTGGCCCCGATACATAGCCCGGGGATCGATCGCCTCCTCAGAAGCCCCAAGCTTGGCCTTTCAATATCACTTTTTTGTTCAAATATTACTTTATCAACCATGATCTTCGTCGTCGTACTTTTCCCACGATTAATTCAACGTATTTAAGAGTCATATTCCTTCAATATTATGTGATGATATACAGTAAAAGTAGAATAAGATTAAGAGCGCGCGATAAATAAATCCTAACTTTCCCCCCTACTTACTGATAATTCTTTTAATGTATCACAATAAACATGTAGTGCAGGTTGTCCCATAAACCTAGCTTTGCCCCAAGACTTGTACCCAAAACCACCTCGCCACCCAGGATGTCGTATTTTACACCACTTCCTCTGATACTTTTAAACAACGTGGTCACATGGGTTTCTGCTTCCTGTTCATAGGCGATATTTTGTCACCAACGGAAATTAGTCTTCATGGACACATTCATTTCAGTCATTGCCATTCTGTTTTATAGTCTAACAAGTAATTATATAAACTAAAATAGATGATGTAAACTTTAATGCACTGGGTGTCGGTTAAGCATGGGCGATATATCGGTGCCGTATCGGTCTCAGTGAAATTGGAGGGTTTTCCCAGATATTGGTATCGGTGCAATATAATACAACATTATAATATTTGGCAACAGTATTTTTTCAGCACTGCCCCAGTCCGCGTGTGCCCGTGTGACATTCTCTGTTTGTCTTCAGAATTCAAGATTTGCATTGTCATTGTACAACGTTGTGCACTGCATAGTTTGGGTGTAAAGTGCAACAAAGGGTCAAGACCCCCATTTGAACACCCGAATGAGTACAAATGAAAGTAGAAAAAACTTTTGGACCAAAAAATTCAATCAAGCAACCCAGATTTTGTTATTATTTCTACAAAAGTGAAAAGATATTATGAGAATGTTGCTGTAACTTATCATACATGTGTGGGCCATGCTATGAATATGCTATGAATATCGATATCGGCTCAAAATATCGATGTCCCTCATGCCAACGTTCACATTTGAGTAGGGTTCGACTTTACTATTGAACTAAAAATAATATAAAACCTACTTTGCTTTTGAACGCAAGAAGGATGCTTTACTTTAATACTTTATTTATACTTTTCTTAATAAAGCACTTTGTTTTTGTGTGCGTCATTAGACTGTCTTTTACAGTGCACATGCTTGTGTTTGAAATGCTGTGTTGTGCTCCGCGTCCCATCCCTCACAGCCATCCACCTCCTCCTTCATCCCCAGCCTCCCCCCGTCGCTCCTGGCAGCACCCCGGGGTGACGGAGGCTCCACTGGCACCCAAGGGTGATGGGTGGCGCCTTGTCGGTGTCACTCCTATGGGCGCGCGCACACACACACGACGGCAGCCATAGACACATAAACAGATGAACAAAATACTCCTGCCCGGGGAGAGTGCGGGTCCTCTCCGGGGGGCTCGAGACAATGGTAAAACTCGCTAAAGTTACAACCCACGGACTATTTATATCCTGACTTGATGCCAGCAGTGTTTAACAATAAACATAGGTGTCAGCGCCACACAAACATATATACGGAACCAATAATTATCTACAAACAGGTTGGAGCAGAAAACATGCAAAGTGTTTACCTAATTAGAATGGAAGTCGGTTTATAGCAATAACAAGAGCCTTTCTGTTGTGGCAAACCTGTCATATTCCTCTAATGTATAGACTACATCGAAACAGAAAAAAAGAGACTTCAATGGTAATTAATATACTTTCTTGGCACAAACAATTAGACCAGTGGCAAACAGTTCAAAACAAAAGTAAAACTGTGAAATCGAGTCGAAAACTGTAAGCTTACGTCGTGAAAATATACTAAATGTGCTTCTTTTAAATGAGAAAACAGTCAAAATATATCATTTAGAATTAAATAATAATAAATCAAATATAATTGGCGACATTACAGTAGGGGTTATATTTTGTATTATTATTATTTTTATTTGTTTCACAGTCAATGTAAATTATAAATTATATAGAATTGTAAAACAAAAAAATTAATCAGCAAAAATGAGTCAACTTTGCCATCTTTTATGCTGTAAATCACACCTTGCTTGCAACAGAGGCAACAATTGTTATAATTGCCTGGTGAATCTATTAATTCCTACTCTAATCTATATTTAAATGTTTTATAATTTATACTTTCTGCCCCATATTTTTAACCTGTTACTGCTGCTTTATTTGCCCAACATTTCCACTGACTCATTGATTTAATTTGAGTAAATTAAAGCGAGGTAATTATGTTAAATAAAGAAAAAAGTCATTGGCATAATTGTAATTTTAGTGGCCATATTACCAATCACCTGCTTTTTCAACTTGTTTTGCCTAAACACACTTGGGCCAATTTAGGTAGAGACGCACACACATTTACCCACAGTGCTTTGCAGTAGAGGCAGCGTCTTCGTACCAGTGGAGGGCAGAATTACGTTTCATAAATTAGAGCGCCGCGTTGATTAGGATGCAGGAGCGAGGAGACGTGGAAAAAGGAAAGAGAGAGGAGGGAGGGAATAGGAAACGAGAAAAGGTGGGGGCACTTTTTTCTTTTTTATCTGATTCTTTTTCTGTGTTTTTAAATCTCTTTTGTTTTGTGACGTTGCTACATGCTGATAAGGAATATGGCAGAACGTTTTCAAAACCAACATAGGAATGGAAATGTGACTTTACTGAGATTTTGAAAGTTTGAACAGAGATGAAAATTCACTTAAAATTTAAATGTAATTGCAATATAGTGTTTTTTTGTTAAATACACACTTTTTCAGGATTACACTATTCAAAATCTAATTTGAAATATTATTTATAAAAAAGTCAAAGATACATTTTCACATTTTCTTGTTAATACTTTTTGAATACATTTTAAAACATTGTCTCTGTTTCTTTCTTTACACTTTTTAAAAAATCTATTTTAAAACTTTGTATCTGTTTCTTTCTTTGCACTTTTTGAATACATTTTTAAAGACTTTCTCTGTATCTTACTTTATGGTGAGTGTCAAAATTGTGCAGTACCAACAGATATATAGAGTCACATCTTTTCAATTGTGAATAAATCATAGTTGTATTAGATTCTAAACCTCTTTCTGTTATAGAACTGAATTGGAAGAAAATCCGTCCAAAGATTCCGACACCGGCAGAAGTGTGAAATAAACTCCTTAACTTCACTCAGTGGCATCGTAGCGAGAATGCACCTCCAGTCGTTAACAGGATCTGCTCTCACACCGCTGTGTCTAAATGTGGCGTTTACAGACTCGCTGGAAAAAACAGCGTTAAATGCAGCGTGCGGGGACAAACGCGCTTAATGTTCTCCGCGCCCATCCAAAGACGACCCAAATCGGCACATTAGCGTGAAGCTCGGGGTGCGGCTAAATGAGAGGAGGCCCGTGAAAACCGCGTCGGAAATAGGGTCATGTGTGTGCTAGTGCGTGTGTACGGGGCGCTTTCTGATTAGCTTAATCCCGATCGTCACAGCTCTGCTCCCCCCGATGTGGAGGAGAGATTCAGATGGCAAAGATAGGCAGACGCGCAAGACGAGCCGTGTCGGAAGCCGCCCGCCGCCGCTACACCTCAAATTCTTCTGCTACCGGTGAAGGAAAGGAAAGGACGAGAGAGAGAAAGTAGGGTGGGAGGCGGGGGGGGGTGGAGAAGGGTGAGGACTGGAGACAGCGGGGACAAGTGAAGGAACGCTTTCAATCCCAAATGCTACAAATCAATTTAAAGGAGAGAAAAAAGCTTGCCGAGAAGCAGCGCTCAATCACAGCAGCAGGGGAGGTACTTTATGATACACGGAGCATTTAAAACGTGTAAGGACATGGGTAGGGAAACTTTGCAAAGAATTGACCCTCATGCTAATGTGTTAAATAGTTATTTTCGCTCTGTTTTGATGTACAGTGTTCATGCGTTTTCAACCCAAGCCAAACCTCATTTCACTGTGTGTCAGTAAAACTTTTCTTGCCACAATCAATCTCAAAAAAGGCAACATTTTATATATTTCTGAGCAAGTTCGCTCACTGCTCCGGACGGGTTTCCGAAGAGGCGTTTGATTGGCAAGTATGGATTTATTGACGCGTTTCAAAGTTTTAAATGTATTGATGTCGAGGTCATTATAGTAGAAAATGTGTTTTTGTCAACACTGATCTGATGTTTTGATTAGAAATGTATTAACGACTTAATAGTGTTGTCCCAATTTTAAAAATACTAAGAAATACTTCATACCCATAATAAAAATACATAAATAAATAAATAAATAGATTCTTTGGAACAATATATGGTCATTTTCAACACAATTGAACAGAACTTTACCATGTGGTCTTAAGATCATTCTAAACCCTGTTTATTTTTTAATATATTTTTTTAATATATATTTCTAGTACTGATACTACTATAGTTTCAATACGAGTTTTAGCATTGATTATTATCTGATTTTCAATTATTTTGAAAACTCTGTTTTGTTTGTTTTTTGCTATATCATATATATATATATATATATATATATATATATATATATATATATATATATATATATATATATATATATATATATATATATCACGCGGGGGGCTCTCCTCTTTATTCTGATTGGTTAATCTCAGAAGCAAATAGCTGGGCGGCGACGGCCCGGTCGCATGGTAATAAATAGAATATGCCAGTCAAATTAAGAAGAGCGTGTCACTTTGGACAGAGGTGAGAGTGATCCGCCAGAGGAGCAGCGCCAGGGCCGGCCGTACCTTATTTTATAGGTCATTGGGCTCATTTGGTGGAGGGCTTCGGAAGGCGCGCTGTGGTGTGTCAGGGAGCAGAAGACACAGCTGTGACGATGCAATACCACACAAGAGAAGTACATACTGGAAGTAATGGTATTTAGGGCGGTTTTGCATTATTTTTGAGTACACGATGCAGTTCAGAAAGGTAAGAAAGGCTCAAACCCCCAAAATATGTGTTCGTTGTCTCTAAAAGGGGCTGCACAACACGAGGCAAAGATGGTCGAAAACTGCAATTGCAATATTTGTATGTATTTTTCGACGCAATAAGTTATTTTCTATTAAAACGAAATCTGTAGTCATTTAGAAGTCAAGCGTTTCAAAAAGCAAAAGGACCTATTGCATTAGAAAATATCACAACATCGATATATTATACTGGGGCAGCCCTAGTAACTATTTTGCAAAATATAGTAAAACATAGTAGTAGGCTTTGTATTATTTATACTCTGTAAAAATTGCTTATTGTTGTGCCAATGAGCAAGACACTTCATCCACAATATCTACTCAGAGTGTAGCTTACTGCAGAGAACAAGTTGAACAACTACTACTACCACTACTACTACTACTACTACTATTACTACTACTATTACAGCTGGAACTACTGCAAAATTACTTCTACGAATACTACTAACTACTGCCATTACTATTCTTCCTATAGCAGCAATTGACAGCTTGACATTCCTTGGCACAAAAGTTTGTACGCTTACACATCTGCATTGACATGATAATAAAACAAGCTTATTGCGAACCATTCTAAAAACTTTAACAAATACGAAGAAATACAGTACAGTTCCTCTTTTATCTGCAGAAAGTCTTGGATAAAGGCGCTGTACCAGATTTGACGAAAAACAGAAAAAGTCAAATGCCAACTGAGAAGAAATGAGACGCTGTCTGTTTGTTTCCATGGAGAATGTAATCGCTTTGCCCGTAATGCTACACAATAGGTCGTTCATTGTCTCTTTCAAGCATCTGTGTCGTTACTGGTGTGTCAATACTCAATAGTAATACTTAAACACATGTAACTTGGACTGTCGGCGACACTTCACTTTCTCCATGCAGATACGTTTACAGAAAAGTTACACGGTGCACCTTTAATCGTAGATTGTTTGCAGTGGTCCAAACTTTCACACATTCCTAGGATCGTCATGTTTCACCGCGACGAAATTTATTAGCGTTTTTCCACAACTTTTAGAGGCCAGGGCGGGGACGTTTTGCCGCCGCAACAACTAACAAACGTGCTAACAGTATTTGAAAATCGCTTTACATTTGGATGCTGAAAGCAATATATTTGTACTGGGGCAAGACAAACATAACTTTATTTCATGAAATCGGTCCCAAGATTGTACCTCCCACATATTCCGGAAATACTAACCCTTCCTTGGACACTTGCAAAGTAAAGTTTTCAATACGTAACTTTGTCGATAGTGATAAACTCCACTGTGTGCAAGCTGCGAGTCGGAACGGCCTTCTGCAGCACCTGCCAGGCTCTTCTCGCTCTTCCTTTATCTGTCACCAGTGAGTAGATGGGTGCCATGCCGCCTTATTTATATGAATACCGCGAGCATATCTAAAGACAATGCCATCTGTCAAATGGTAATTGAAAGAACTGCCTCCTCAAACAAGACTAAAGTTCCCCTCGAAATCCTTTGAACCGCCGCTTTATGAACCCGCCGACCAAACAAACACAGATTTTTCCCATTTCTTTTTCAATTTTTTTTTTTTTTTTCCCATGACACAAGCAAAAGTGAGTTAATCATTCGAAATAGGGGAGCGTATTTCATTTAGCGGCGACAGCTGACGGCGGCGACGAAATGATACATAGTCTATCTAGCAGTGGTCCTGTGATGACTAATCTACAAGTCCAACTCATCAGAAATGCGTTAAGCCCGTTTTTATTCTCGCACAAACGGGGGAGGCGGGGTGGTGTCGGGGAGGGGTCCGCTTGTTGTGGTTGCTCCGAGGCACGTGAAAAATAGCGGGAGTGACAGATGAGTGGCGGAGCGCGCAGAGGAGCAGACAGACAGCAAAATGGGAAGGGAGGATCGCGCGGCCGCTTGTTTTAATGGAGAACGTACGGATGATTCTTCAGACTGACACGCGGAGTGGGTTTGTTAATTTATCGCAGCTCTTCAGACGAGTAAGACGTGAAAAGGAGTTGCGCGTATGACACACGACAAAAGGAAGATGCGGCGCAGGTTTGATGGCGGGAAGGAAAGCAAGGAGGAATGTCGTAAAGTAAAGTGTAAGTCAATCAGAAGGTAACGAATCAGATAAAGATAGAGTTAAAGTTACACATAAGGGAAGAATGGCCTCGAAATGATGATAATTTGGGGATTTTAAACATCATCCACACAACCATTTAGAAGATATTATTGTTTTCAGACATTAAAAAAAAGGTGGTATCTAAATGTTTTGTTTAATTTTACTTTTAAATTTTGATCAATATAACAACACATTCACAAATCACATTAGATTCTGATGAATGAATGAATTTATTTCAAACATGCAAAGACAGCACAAATAACGACATCGCAAGAGCAGTCACGAGTCAAAATGAAAGATGCTGTACATAGTCTTCAGAGCTATACGTTTACATGTCCAAAAAGGGGTGTGAAGCGGTGTAATTTGTTTAATCCCTCCCCCTAACCCTAAATTTAACATAATATTTAACTCATGCATTCATTAAACTAACATTCATTACTTTCTTTGTTCATTAATGTTGTCTTTACACTTCTTAAACTGTATAATGCTTGAACACTGCTTCACATCGGCTCAAATCATTCCATAATTTGATGTAAAGATACAGAAGCTTTTCATTGTTTATTTATACTTACTGCATTAGAAAACACATACATCTGTGATGATAAAGCATCAATAACTCATTGTTTATATCTACATATTATCTCTTAATATGTATGAATGTGCGTAATAACGGTAATAATGTACAATAACTGCTTTTAATAGCCTTAAAAAGCATTAACAAATACTTCTATCAAGACTTAATCATAGCATAATGAACAAATAGTTGATTAATAATGATTAAGGCTTAGTGACTACCCTAACTCCAAAGCCAAACCCACTAATCAAGCAGTTACTTAGCCCAAATCATTGTACTATTTGTTCATTATGAATTAAGTCTTTTGTCATGCTTTATTAAGGCTAATTAAGATGTAGTTGTTATAAAGTAACACTGTAATAACAAATAAACTGAAATAGGACGGGTGTATTGGTTTTAGCCCAGTTTAGGCCTAATATAGACAATATGCTTGGTCCTGTTTTAGTCCTGGTTTTGCCCTTGTCTAGTCATCTATCGAGCACATTTAAAAACAAGACTGTTCCCAAAGTACTTCACACAGTAGATTTTAGGTTCAGCTCTGGGTTTTGTCCCTGTTGTGATGTGGTGAATGCATACAGTTCTCTTACAATAGTCTGAATTCCTCACCACTCTTCTCTGAAACAAAATCACTCTTTGACCTTCAGTCTGCGGGAAGACTGTCGCGTCGGGCGTAAGTTTGAGGAACAGTTGGCTCTCCTCCTCTTCCTCCATCTCGCACCTGCGCTGGAGGAACAGGCACACGCGACTTCAAATGCAGACAAGACGAGGCGAACCGGGAGACAAGCAACTGCGGAGACCTTTCATCGAGGGGGGAACAAATTCAGCGGGGAGGATGACTTTAGACGTGACACCGTGTGGTATCAGAGGGGGCTGCGCACGTTTGAACACTGCTGATGTGGAGGTAGGAGAAGAAGAAGAAGAAGAAGAGAGGAGCAGAGGAGGAGGTGGAACTTACTTTGTTTGGAAGGTGATGGTTGGAAAAAGAAGGGCGTCTACAAGAAATATGGCTGCATGCTAAAATCTACTGTTTCGTTGGTGTTAATGTTTTAAAATGTAAGGAGCATTCACACCGTTTTAGTCCTGATGTGGACTCGGTTTGGTCCTTTTCTTGTCCCTGTTCAGTCCTGATATAGTCCAGGTTTTGTTTTGGGTTTACACTGATGTGGTGAAAGTGCAAATGTGAACGCACCCTAAACCTGGAACTGAACCCGGACAAACAGGGACGTTTCTAGGAAGTGGCGGAAATCTGGCCACCTCACTCAGAGGGATGAGCCAATATATTGGGGGCTTTGCTTAACTTAACTTTATATTATGTTAAATTTCAACAATAAAGAAGAAATAGACACATAGAAAAAGACATATATTTGCAAAAGACAAAAAAGGCTACAAATGGACTACATCACACCTGATAAAAACGTTTACATATGTACATAAAAAAAGAGGAAAACACCATATGTGATTTGATTGCTAGCAAAAACCCCTCAAACTTTTAGACCCTCGAGCCACCTGTAGGCCACCCCTGTGAAAAAGGTCTGGACACGCCCCGGCAGACTAGAACAGAACCAAGCCAAGCCTATATCAGGACCAAACGAGGCTCAAACCAGGACCAAAACATTGCATTGATCATTAGCTTGTATGAAAACTAGTAATATACTAATGAATGCACTTTATGGACACTCAAAGCCCCTGCAATGCACTTTTTAAAAATGTTTCCTTATTTAACCATTTTTTTTTGTGGCATTTTGAACAGTTGACATTTTATGCGTTTTACATTTTCTGTTTTGGTGCCGTTTTTCATGTGTTTGATGTTTTGATTTGTCTACAGCACTTTGGGTCGACTATGTAGTTTTGGTGCTCTATAAATAAAGTTGGACTGGATTTGGATTTGTTTGTACGTCGTGAAGTACGGTACAAATTACACCTGCAATACTCATTCAGCCTTCATTTTAAACGGTGGCAGTATAGAATAGACAACATTGTGAGTGTTAAAGTATTCGTAGCATTATAAATAAAACTATATGCTGTTGGATTTAAATGTTGGCTTTTAAACTAAGTAAGTCCAGCTGGATAAAGTTTCATTCTTGTCAGATACATATATATTTATGCCTGCATGTCACAAAATTGTCACCATTTAAGCATCATATATAGAACTTGTGTGCTCTGGTGGCGTTTCTATAATAACACAAATAAATTATAAGAATAAATTGTTGATAAAAGTGATATGTAAGTAGTTTTATGCTTATGTGTCAAATATCCCTTCATAATTTACAGAGGGGTAACACAAACCCCTTTAATCTCTCTCAAACTCATTGTGGCAGCTGTCATGGCCGCCGCCGCCGCTGCTTCTACCCCACGGTTTCCTCCCTGCGCATACTTCCTCTTTCCTGCGTTCCCGCCCCCCTCATTGGCTCCCGCGGCCCGAAGGCTTCCGGGACGTGGCTACAGGAAGCGGCGTACAGCACCCTCCGAACTCCCTCCTCTTCCTCACCTCAGAAATTGACAACAAACATCTGCACTCAAAAGTAGGAGTTGCCCAATGCGCCCGCTCGGAAAGTTAAGATGAAGGGGATGAGCTGCTAAATAAACTGAGCATAACTTCAACAATCCATTCGCGGAGTTGTATCTAACGGTGACAAATGCCGTGGCTTTTCTCCATTAGGTGTAATCGCTCAAATTGTGTTTAGGATAAGTATTGATTTTCATTAGCAGGAATTAATTGTGCATAAAAGGAATGATTAAATTTGCAGAATGATATAGCAAAGGGAAGCAGCAGATGTTGGAGAAGCTGGATGGACATTTATCATATTATAGTCACCTATGGAAGAATGCACTTTTAAACATTCAATTATTCTCATACGTCCCCCCTTGTTTTATGTTTTGGAAATACTTTGTCAGCTGTTATTGCCCTGGACGAGTGATTCCCAAACTTTTTTCGTCACTGGATAGATGTCCGCACTGTTAGTAAATAGAACTGTAATCAATATTCTACTTTTAGAAACCCCTCGAGACCCATTGTGAAACTTTGGCGTTTTGACCCCGATGTTGAGAATCACTGCTCTGGACCTTCTAGCAAGTGGCAAGGTAAGGGACAACTGTGATTGAGTAATCTCATTGCAGTTACTATGCCTAGAAATGTTTAGTCACTTTTTTGTTGTGAGTCATCTAGGACTGTCAAAAAACTGTAAAAAAAACAAACGCTTACCACGCAACGTCAACTTTCGGTGCCAGATGCGTATCAGCTGTGAACCAAAACACAGAGGACTGTACGCAACTCTGCTTTCGTTTGAATTATTTCCTGAAATGTACAATTCCTTTTTTCCCCCCCAAAGTAAATTACAGTAATGAGTAATCAAATAACTTTTGAAATGATCAAAGTATAAGAGTAGAAGGGTTAGTCCGTAATCAGTAATTAGATTAGTTTTGCAAAGTAATCTGACCAACACTGGTTACTACTTTGCTATTCACCGACATTCCACAGAATCCTTCTTCCGGTTGTATTAGTTAACATAGAGCTCCCGACTTCGAGAGAAAATAGGTTCTACAAAGACTAAAAAGCCGTTTTTCCCATTGTTAACTACTTTATAGCACATTTGAGTGGTGAGACTTTTCCCTTCTCCTCCATTTAAAACAATGGAGTTCCCGCTCGAGCGGAAGTGCCGATCTCTGGCGAAAAAAGGTTTTTGGGACGTCACAAAATGTCGTCACAAAAGCTTTTGATTATGTAAAATTACCAAAAGTATCTCATCACAAAACTGCGTGGATTAAACCAAGAAGACTCACATCACCTTCATTCCTCAACTATCAATAACTGCTGAGCGAGCCAATTGAAAACAACCATACGCCCCTCTCTTTCCTCAGCGGGTGGGATTTACTTTTGAGGAATTAGGGAACCAGAACTCAGTCAATCCCTCTACATTTTCCTCCAAACCAACCACATTCAAGCTTTTTTTCAAGGGCTGTCGTGGTAACCGCAATATTGCAATACTAAATGATGATCACATTAACCGCATTTTACATTTGAATGAAATTTCGCGCACGTAACTGTTTAATGATGAACTATTCAATATTTTCACACCATACGCATTTCAAGGAGACTTTCATCGTGTTCTGACATCAGATCTGGCTCAAGTCTTGACGGGAGTTCTGGGTGCAGACTTTTGACGCACTGGCTTTACATAAATACACAAAGGATAAATACACAGCAGAGACGTAACGGTGTGCACGAGTGTGCACGACGGTGTGCACGACGGTGTGCACGACGGTGTGCACACGGTGTGCACGACGGTGTGCACACGGAGCGCCCAAACGGACGAAGGACAGGTGAAGAGGTCCAGAGTTGCCCTCGTATCCGCCCGGAAACACAAAGTCTGTGTGCTTGCGCGTGAGTCCACGGCACAGATTGTTGTCTGCGTTGAGGCCAAAAACGCACACGATCAACACGTGACACGACTCCTACTCGGCCCAGGTAAACAGGAAGTAAATGTGGCGTGGTTAATATCCAGTGAGAAGAAGCAGCCAAAACAAAAATACTATCCAATCTGCCATAATCCTCCTCTTCCTCCTCCTCCTCCTCCACCCATAAACATGCAGTGAAAGTATAAGCATGTGCTGTGCATCGAGGCCGTATGTGCGGGAAACAAAAGTGAAACCAGACGCTTTTCAAGATGCCTTTTTTGCATAATATTAGCCATTAATGTTCACACTCATACTGTTATTTCTTGTTGCTATTATTCAAGTACATCCTGAATTTACATGCATTATTACCTATGGGCCACACCGCATACACACAAGTTATCGCACAGGGAAACTGTTTAACCGTGACAGTTCTAAACTGGCACATTTCTCCTTCATCATTCTTCCAGTTTTGAGTCTTACAAATCCCCCTTTGCCCCATTTCCACCGCAGCAGCAGAACCATCAACCTTCTCATCCATCCGCAAACTATTCAAGCTGCTCCTCCGTTAACCTAGCTGTAAACAAAAGCCACACTTCAAAACACCAAGAGAGAGACGCCGTTCAGGAAGACGCCAATTATTTTCTGCCTTTTCTCAGCGATGGCTTTGCCTTTATTTAACATCAGAGGCGCTTGAACGCAACTCCTGCTTTCGCCCGCTCACATCACACACAACACAACAAACCCCAGCGTTCTTAAATTATTTATCATCTGTGAATATTCCCTGAAATAATTGACTTTGTTTGCAGATGAAATTTTATCTGTATGTGAATAATGAGTTGAATGAATAAAATAATATAAACGTTATCATTCGGAATAATTTGGAGTGAAAGCAAAGCATTTTTTTTTTTTAAGTAGGAAAAAATAGAAAGAGTTATGCAAGTTGATTAGAAATGCGTAAAAAATAAATTAAAACATTAAAAAAAATATTACCTAAATCTGTCAGGAAGCATGAAGTCTGCCTGGTTGATTGAGCCAATTAGCACAACATACTTAAATTAATTAATAATACTGCATTATAACAACGCCAACTATAATGCAAGCATCATTCTTTTATTTATTTTTCAGGAGCATGCACAGAAATAAATGAAGTGAAAAGCCACAATATTTCTTTATGCGCTGGAAAACAGTCAATTAAATATTAATAAATCGCGGCTAAACTTCAGAGGGAAAGACAATATTTACATTGGATATAATTAGGCTGTTATTGTTGTTATTTTAAGGAGCGCTTTCGCAGAAGAATGGATCAAAGCCGAGGACAAGGATTAGGAAATTAAACAGGAATGATTTTGGGGCGCATTTCTTGTTTACACACCATTTATTTTTAATGTTGAGTTTACTTTTGTCTCAGTGTCAGAAGAAACAATGTATAGGACAAAACCAGGGATGGGGAATAATAAGACTTTATTGCAAGTCTTTTACATATGTACAAATATTCATCGTGATGGTTGTGATTAATAAAAAAATCGAATAAACATTCATAGATTATTTGATTGTAGTAGTAGTAGTAGTAGTAGTAGTAGTAGTAGTAGTAGTAGTTTCCTCTGGGAATTGAAGGATGGGTCAAATGGGACAATTTCCAAACACAGGGACAACAACGTCTACTTCAAGTAGTTGTAGCGATTACAAGAGTAAATGTGACATGATTAAGTAAAATCAGTGTTACTCATGCAGTAGTCTCTGCACTGGCTTCAGTCTCAGAGAAGAGACTTTAAAGCAGCTCTGCTTGTGTACAAGTCTCTCCATGGCCTAGCACCAAAGTACATCTGGGACATGTTAGTGCCATATGAACCATCTCGGACTCTGAGGACCTCAGGGACCGGCCTCCTGCTGGTGCCCAGAGTCAGGACTTGAACACTGGACGCGCCTCCTTCTGGTGCCAGAGTCAGGACTAAACATGGACCGGCTCCTGCTGGTGCCAGAGTCAGGACTAAACATGGACCGGGCCTCCTTCTGGTGCCAGAGTCAGGACTAAACATGGACCGGCCCTCCTGCTGGTGCCAGAGTCAGGACTAAACATGGACCGGCCTCTCTCTGGTGCCAGAGTCAGACTAACAATGGACCGGCCTCTCTGCTGGTGTCAGAATCAGGACTAAACATGGACCGGCCTCCTGCTGGTGTCAGAGTCAGGACTAAAACATGGACTGGCCTCCTGCTGGTGTCAGAGTCAGGACTAAACATGGACCGGCCTCCTACTGGTGCCAGAGTCAGGACTAAATACGGACCGGCCTCCTGCTGGTGCCAGAGTCAGGACTAAACATGGACCGGCCTCCTGCTGGTGCCAGAGTCAGGACTAAACATGGACCGGCCTCCTGCTGGTGCCCAGAGTCAGGACTAAACATGGACCGGCCTCCTGCTGGTGCCAGAGTCAGGACTAAACATGGACGGCTCCTGCTGGTGCAGAGTCAGGACTAAACATGGACCGGCCTCCTGCTGGTGTCAGAGTCAGGACTAAACATGGACTGGCCTCCTGCTGGTGTCAGAGTCAGGACTAAACATGGACCGGGCCTCTCTGCTGGTGCCAGAGTCAGGACTAAATATGGACCGGCCTCCTGCTGGTGCCAGAGTCAGGACTAAACATGGACTGGCCTCCTATTTGGTGTCAGAGTCAGGACTAAACATGGGAATCTGCTTTTCAGTTTTATGCATCTAAAATCTGGAACAATCGTTGTGAAGATGTGAGACAGGCCTCGATTCTGGCAATGTTCAAATCTAAGCTAAAAAAGGTTTTGTTTGGCTGTGCATATGACTGAAATGATTTTCTTTGCACTCTTCCTCTTTTATGTCTTAAACTGCTTTGTGATTTCTGTCTTGTCTTTGTGATTTTAATGATTTTTTCCCTGTTGTGTGAAGCACTTTGAGTTGCTTTGTGTACGAATTGTGCTCTACAAATAAACTTGCCTTGCCCAGTAGTATTAGTAGTAGTAGTAATAGCAGTACTAGTGGCAGCAGCAGCAGCAGTAAATGTGACATGATAGAAGTCGTAGTAGTCGTAGTAGTAGTAGTAGTCGCAGTAGTAGCTGCAGTAGTAGTCGAATGGAATAGCCTCGTAGTAACAGGAGTAAATTGTAGCTGCAGTAGTTGTAATGAAATTGTAATAGTCGTAGTAGTTATCATAAAAACAAATTAAATACGATTAAAAACATGAACATAAAATAAAATATGAAATATATTTAGTAATGTTTTAAAATAAGGTTCCTTATGAAACTGTTTATAAGGCATTAATAAGCACTAGTTAATTGTTTATGAGCTTACAATGCATTTACTTGCATTTGCAGATGACTTGTAATACCTTATAAAAGTTAATAATCCATGAACCAAAACAATTGAGTGTTAATAAATCATTCACAACATGTTTGAAGAGCATTATATACGCTGCTTATTAGACAATTTTCAAGAAACAAGTGGTACATGCTTGTAAATGCTTATAAAGTGCTTACAAACAAATAGTGCTTATTAACACCTTATAAATTGTTTACTACAGAACCTTCTTTTAAAGCATTTTCATATCATTTAGACAAGTTAGAATAAATAAAAATCTTCAAATACATCTTCATTGCCTTGATGTTTTTTTCTTCAGTCATTGTGTCTCAGGCTGGATCATGAGCTGCATGTCGTGTGCTAAAACAAGGCGAGGCGCAACTGGTGAACAAGCGATGTTTTTGTGTGTTTTTTTTTGTTCGTTTGTTTATTTACCGACGACAACCTAATTTTCCGTGCATACTTTGAATACTAAGGGTCCAAAGCCTTGTTCTGCACTAATTACACTCGTTTTACGTCCTTCTCACTGGACCACAGGACACTGAACCGCACCATGGGGCAGTACTGCAATAGTGGAGAACGTCAAAGTAGTAAAGTTGTTATATTAGTAGTAGTAGAAGTAGTCGTAGTAGTAGAGTAGTAATAGTATGCTTCACTTTCAATCAGTTATTCACTACATTGTTCCGTCATTTTAACCATCAGACATTGTTGAGCATTTGCAGTAATGGTGGTTGTACTTGATTACATATATATATTTTTTGTCTAAACCACTGAATATTTCTATTTGCCACAAACTAAAACACGCAGTGAGAAACTTAACCCATCCTCCCCACTCCTGCATGTCTCTCTCCTCTCTGAAATCAGACAGGATTCATCTTGTTCTTTTTTTTTTTTTTTTTTTTTTTTTCTCCAGTTTTGGGGGATAAGCTGCGCAGTGAAGGTTCTGCTGATTTCCTGTAATGACTGGCAGCCGCAACACCTGGCACTGTGAAATCCAGAAATTAGCACACGCCGGGGAAACAAATTGCTTTGTTGATGCCGAATGTTATACGAGAGGAGGGAAAAGAAGAGGTTTGATGACTGTTGGAGGTGTAGTGAATTTAGTATGTTTTACAACTTGATTTTATTTGGAATATTCCCTCCACTTTGCAATGTTGGAGCTGCCCGGCATCCCGAACGTTCACACAGGTCACAGCCATGTCGGGACACTGTAACCTTAAGTTAGACTAACTAACTAGTCCTCGTCACAAAGTGTAGTGTGTCAATGTTAATCCATGGTCATTGTAATCATAAAATTGTAATGATATTAAGATATTTTATTGAGCGCTGTTCAGGATTTTTAGTTTATCTTCAGAAAATGTCTGTTTTCACCCACCCCCTACCTCCGCCCACTTCTCTGTGCTCATTTGCAATTATTAAAACAAATACAGACTACAGCGCGGAACAAAATAACACGTAAATGAAAAAATCTGCTGCTTGCCATGATGAAATGTATACTATAAATAGGATGAAGAGGCGGGGCTTGTCAGATCTGCAGTTCTGAACAGGAAGTCGGCGTTTCTATTAATGAGCCGTTTTAGATCCATATTTTAGTTTAACAAAATGTAAAACAAGGATCCACGTATGGCAGAGTTTATTACTGAAAATACCAAGCCAAAAATGTCTTCAATCATTTAAAAATAACTGAGATTTCCTTCATTGCTGAAACATAGGTTGTGGTTTAAAATATGTGTCAACCTATTATACAAATATGCATTTAAAAAAAAAAAATTTCCTTCTGAAAGATTATTAACAACAGGTAATTATTTATTGTGATAGATTGAAACATTTCTGCTGCCTCAATGGGTTTTTTCTGTATTTTGTGGCTATTAAATGCCGTGAGAATGCAATGTTTTCCTGTGCGTACGAAAGCTTTAAACACCAAAACATAACCTACATTATCCTAAGGGAAATCTATGTTTATGTAAAAAGTTTGGACGCCTTTTCTTTGCCCTGATCCTTAACGATGTCCGACGCGGGGAGCCCCTTCTCTCCCCCGAGCACTTTTTCCTTTCCGTTCCAAGGCGGTCGCCGGCTGCCACACACTTCAGCTCCGTCAGATAAAGATCGTTCCCTTCTCTCTCTCTCTCTCTCTCGCTCCGTCTCTCTTCTATCCCTCTCCCTCTCTCTCTCTCTTCTCATCCTGTCAATCAATGGCAACGCCTCCACCGAAGCGCCGGCGCCACCAGCGGGCCGGGCCGAGCAGCTTGGCAGAGACGCAGGAGCGATGATGAGAACTCGCGCAGGAGCCTAGCAGGGTTTCCTCCTCATCAAGATCCGAACAAAGGGGGGCTCGGTCCGCTCGGCTGCTCTAAATACAGCCCGCAACATGCCCCGGCCAACTGCTTAGCACACAGACACACTTATGCGCACGTTGAAGTAGTGGAATACTTGAGCCGGGGGAAGCTGAGAAGTGAACAAACAGGAGACAAAACAGGAGACAAAACAAGGAGTTTATTTGGGCTTTCACTAGTCTCCGTTTGACTAAATAAATACAGTTTCTAGGCTACTGCATTATTTTTGGTAAGCAAACTGTTGCCATGGCCTTGGCAAGGGATCGGCTCAAAGTGACTGGTGAAAGTTGAGCAAACCAATTGTTCCGTTTCACTGTTGCGCCGTTAGATTCTGCGGCGCTCAACAGTGAAAACCCACTGCGAGGTTCTGGGACAAAATTTCCCATTTATCGTTTCAACTCTTTGAATAAATAAATGTTTCAGAGCTTGCTGGGGGCTAATCAGCTACGTGGAATCTAATGACCACAAGACCTGTCATTTTATTCAAAAATGGTCTCTGAAACTTTATAAAAGGCTAAGTCATTAAATAATTTCACTACATTTTTAAATTTGTTTTGTGGACTGAAAAAAACATTTTTATGGGCATTAGTTACCACAGGTTTGCCTCCATCGTGCCTTAAACTTTTAATATCTGATTTGTGAAAAGTGTATGGGGGGAAAACTACCTTAGCCAGCTTCAAAGTGGGCGGGGCTGTTAATTCACTCATTTAAATTAAAATGGACATATTATGCATTATTGTGGCTTTAATTAACTTGTAAACGAGCGTTAAGTCACCTTGGATTTGTAATGTCCCATTTTGTAATGTCTATTAATGGTCAATGGAATTACTATTAATGAACAGGAAATGTATTTTCTAAACCTCTCCTTTAATAAATGGCGTATAATCAATTTCCAAATAAAGCCCTTTAAAATTAGTTGTGAACACTCAACAAGGACCAAGGATGACGTTCTGACAATTAGGTTTGATAAAGCTTCCATCATGGAGCCACCTTCTCCTCCTGACAAGAGCCTTGAGATTCAGGAGCTCAGAAAACAGTCAACATTGAAAGCTCAGCTTGATGACCGGGACAAAATGACACTGAAAGACACAGAAACTGTGTTGTACAGTGTAAAAAGTTATCCAATATCTGTATAACACATCCATTAGGAACAGTGTGAGTCTGGAACAGGAACTTGCCGGGGCCAACCATAAAGTTTCAGAAATTAAAGAAAAAATGGACTCAGTCAGTGAGCGTGAACGTACATGTGCCTCCTCCATGCAGACCAAGAAGAATTTGAGAGCGATGAAGCCTCAACTTGCAAAATTAACTCTGGATGCAACAATGAATGTGAAAAGAGAGCTGACCCAGAAGGTGGAGGAGCTCTCCAGTAAGCTGACTGTACAGAAGAGGTCTGGAGAACACTCGAAGAAGAGCGAAGAGCAGAGGACAGGCCAGGAGAACAGGCTGAAGAAACTCAGCACAAAGAAGCAGTGGAAGAAGCCCCGGAAACAATAAAACACCTCCAAACATTGCCCACTCCCTCAAGAATAAAAACTATACATTGACTGTGTATGATATTTAGGCTGCAATTTAGGTTTCATAATTTTACATTTCAGTTTCTGTATCATGAAGACCATTTGTAAAACGCTTCCGTTACCAAGTATTTATGGATTTGAGCACCTTCTGCTGTCAGCAGTGGGAATGAACAATGAAAGAATGAATACATTAAAGTGACTTTTGAGCTCACAGACGACTTCGTAAACAGGATTCATGAAATACGTCCATGATTGTTTCTGACAAGGGGACAACACTATAACAAGTCAATTTTGCATAGTATGTGTCCTTTAAATTATTCTTTAATCAACCAAGAACGTTCCACTCCATTCCACACACTTTCAAGGGAGTTCTGGCTCAAAAGTACATGTTTTTAAACCTGAGGAAAACATACACAGACCCATGAAGAACATCCCAACTCAACACGGAAAAACCCCACCCAGTCGAACCATCTTGCTGTGAGGCTGAAGCACCATCAGCCCTTCCCTGCATCCTCACCTCTTCCCGCAGTACAGCCCAACGCACTTTCCCCTTTTTACCCACGCACCATGACGCGTATCAACAAACGCGCGACAACACAACACAGCGCTGCTCGCATCCCATTCCTCTCGGCACGCTAATGCGACCGGGCATCGTTAAACGGCCAGACTCCATTTTGGACATCACATCTGTTAAACTGTCAAAATCACATCCGCGCCGCTCCTCCTGCTCCTGTCCCGGGGCTATATTCTACCCCCCCCCTCCCGCTCACAGGCCTTTTCCCATCACGGCAACAGAGGGTGATGCCAGGACGGGCTGCACTTACAACCCTTGCTACTCCCTCTGTCTCTTTAGGGCAGCGCGTGTCACCTCTAACTAAACAGACGTCTTTGCTAATATGCTAATGCTAATCTACGAATGCAACTGTTCTTGTTGGGACGCTGCTCTTGTCACTCGCGGCCGTCGCGCTCTGGGGCTGTTGTTGTTGCCGTCGTCGTCGTCCCCATCACATTGATTTGTATGGCGCGCACATAAACAGTCTATTTGATGACTGGAGTGGTTCTTTGTGCGGGTCTGTTCAGAGCATAATGAGATTACAAATGTAGAGACAAATGCGTGCTACCACTGCCAAAAACAATTAAAGGGGATGTCTTATCTTCCTGCATTTAGGGCACGCTAAGAGACATTAGAAAAACAGAAAAAAAACAGTGGTAATGGTGAATATGAAGTGCTAAAGATCTAGCAGTTCAGGGAGGCTTTGTCCATTAAAGCGGCATTACCCAATCTTCAAATGACAAAAGGAGGAAGTATGCATTTAAATCTATCTAATTCATTCCTAGCTCTCACATACCCTTTGGCACATCGGTAGTATTCCAATACATGCATTTTCTGCCACGTGCACAGCTTTTCGAACATTGTCGTTTAGATGGAAGAGTGACCATAAAGCAGAGTCAATCGTAGCACTACTTATGCCTATACTTCCGGGTTTACGACAGATGAACTATTACTATTCGAAGAAGACAGCTCACAGCGGCCTGATTTTGTGCTGCTTTTACAATGTGATCTGTAAGAACGTAAAAAAACATGATGACACAACAAAAACGCAAATTCCCTGATCACATTTAGTTCGATCACATGCTAGTTAGTATGGCAATAAGTCATGGTGGTATAACACTGAAAAGTTGTCCCAGGATTCCCAGACCAAGGCCCAAATGCGGCCCCTCAAACCTAGTTTTCTTGGCCCTCATGCCGCATGGCCCATACTGTCCTGAGAAGTACTTTTTACTGCAAGTTTAAAATCCTCTAACATTATAACCTCAATAACAGATATGAGGTGAATTGAATTAAGATGTGTACATTTTATCTCGAGGTTCATGTATCCTCCAATTTTGTACTTTAAACAACGCCCTATATTCCAAACATATATAGTTACTGTCACTACAAGTATATGGTAATAACCGTTTGTTATGATTACGGTTAGTTGAAGGGTCAACCAAAATCCGAAGAATGAATGGAGCAGTTTTTAGATCACATTTGTTTGGAAAGAGTCAAGAAACGATTGGTAAAAGTAGCGCTGGTTTCCTCTGCAGCTTGTTCTCGTGAAGTGTTTTCAAAGTTGTGCTTGCACTGTTGCGCTGTGTTCACTCCCCAGTGGTTTGCTCGAGTACTCCGCTCTGTTACTGCGCATACACAGGCTGTGAGAAGATGGACCAACGCAGAGGAGGGACAGGAGCCTCCATGCGTTTCCATTTGGAACCTGGACCGTAAATGGGCTGTTGACCTTACCAGATGCTGTGTGACCCACTAAAACGATTCAACATTTCACTATTTTGGTCGCAACATAAAACCCGGGGCTAAATTTTAATGTCTTCATGAAAAAGCAGTTAATATTTAAATTTTAATCCAAATGTTTCAAAATAACATCTTGGCTTTACCTTAATTGCTTCCCAAAACACAAAGTTCCTTGGGCTTGCTCTAAAAAAGATTTATTTCTGGCAAAAGTGGATCATTTTGGTGAGTGGTAGCCATTACACCAAACATTTGAGAAGCAGACAGATGTTTTAGGTCCAAAAAACCTCTGCATGTTCCAGATGGGGCGACACCGGGACACATTTGTAAAACCTGCACCTTGTCACAGGGACTTGGTTGTGGTGGAGATAGTGCACAATTTCGACACCTTATTTTGAGAGTTGTATTTAAAGGGGTACTGTGTAACTTTTCTATGATCTCAAAACTATATCAATGCGACACTTGTCTTTGCAACAATTCGACGTGGTGTATCAAAAATAATTGGGACAAAGAAGAAAACTGTGTTCTAACGAATGAAGAATGGGAATATATAGACACGTCTCAATAAGGTCGCCCATCTGTTAATTTATTTTAAATGTAATCGTTTAGCCTTTTGTCAATAAAATCTCCTGTTTTAAGGGAATTCTGTTGGAAAAATGTTACACAGTATTTTATAACACCATATCAAAGTGCACATTAATCACAGGAAACTACTGGCCCACCGTAATAGCGCGTTTTGGGACCGTCCGGCATTGAGACGTTTGACTGAGATTAACAAACAAAGCACTGCAGACTGTTTTCGGCATTAGCATCCCACTGGACGTCAAGAACTGTTTTTTTTGGGTCTCAAAACTCTTACGATGGAGACAATGAATGGATACCTTTGGACATACTGCTGGTGGCCGTGAAGAAGACCATATCGAAGAAATCGCTGACACATCAACGACTAGATACAAATAATAATTGACATTCGAAAAAAAAAAAAAATACTTCTTCCATTAAGTTTGACAGACACATTCAGTACAACGTTAAGATGCTTTGTGCCTTTTGTGTTCTTTCTCTGCGTCAAGTTCCTGGATTTTTTTGTTTCGTTTACATAGAAATTGAAAAAGAAAATCCTGCAGGACCGTAATTGTGACTACCATCCCGTGCTTTTGACCTCTGCAGCCACCACCACATGACAGTAACTCGTTCATAAGGCGGAGAAAATGTGGCTAGGACCAACTCTGTACCAACCAGAGCGACTGAGCGTAAACCACTGCCAAGGCACTGTTTCGCTCGCAATAATCTAACGATTTCTTTTAGTTAAGGGTTGAAAACGTCCAAAATGCAGTACGTATGTCAATTAAGGAATGACCTATTATCTGTAATAGTAAAGTATCCGATATTGTACTTCGATCCTCAGTTCATAGCTAGAAAATGGTGAAGAAAATGTACCTGGAGCTAAACTTGTCTATAATCCAGACACAAGTCACACACCTAAACGCTCTGCCAGGGTTATATGAAAAAAAAAACAAAAACACAAAAAACAACACTTCTATTTCCTTCCTCTATCTTTTCAAATGGACTAAAAGAACTACTATTTTCGCAACTGCTCCTTTAGTTAACGCACCAGGTACATGCTCCTGCACAGATGGTGATTAAAATACTTACTAAACCCATCGGTGAGGGGGTTGTGAGCAACTCTTTTATCATAAAGGTAAGGGGTATTCTTAGCCGAGCCGGAACTGGATTGAAATAAACAGTTTATCAGAGTTAAAAAAATGATAATACACCAATGGTAAAGTTGGCCGGAGATTCGGGGGCCTGTCGCCAAAAGTAACTAGTATTTATATCGTGTGTTGGAGCCGGTTCAAGGTGCTGGCAGATTGGAGAATGTGGTGGGTGGTGTTTGGCCTTAGTGACATGAGCACTGCCTCTCAGCACATAACAGTATATTTACTTCTATATTAGTGGTGACTGGAGCCTGATCTGGGCTAACTGACTGACTAGCTTCGCAGATATTTCACATTGTATTCATTTATATTTTCTTCACAAGATCTATTTGAAGTTATACGCACTTATGTTACTTTTTTAGTGGGGGTTTTGCCACTTGCAGGATAAATATATTATAGAAGAACAACGTAAAGGATGTCGCTATTGGAATATTGGCTGGTAATGTATTATATTATGCTGTGATATGATTTGAGCGTCCAGTAGAAGAAGGAAAGGCACAAGACGTATTCGCTTCTGCCTGATCCTGGTCACGACTCGTTTTGGATGTTTTGATTTGTTTAATTGGAATGCTAATGCTAAGTTGTCCAGTTGACCAAAACAACAACATGAACTGAAAATGCGATGTTATTTCTTTGCCTGGAATATTAAACATGTGTCTTGCATTTATTGCTCTCCATGGAAACAAGACAGTGACAGACATTTGTCCCCATATTTTTGTTTACACCTCTGGCTTAAAACCATTCGGCGACATTAAAACTTGACTTTGACCCATTGGGACATGATTATATGACCAATTAAATGTTTTTATGATTTTCTCCTTTGATATGATAAGAATACAATCTAATAAGAAGCGTTTTATGAATACAGTATGCTTTTTGGAAATCAGAATTACTTCCATCCATCTCCAAGGGGAAATTATTATTTTCATACAGACATGCAGAAGAAATAAAATGAACAGAAATAAAGTTATGAAACCAAAATTAAATATCACGTGTCCCAGTAAGAATAGAATACAATATATCAGCTAAAACACAAAACAATACTTACATATTTACACACATTATATGTTTATGAACTGGATATTGCACAATGAGTTTGCAAAGAGGATTTTACAGCTCAGAGTTCAGCAGTTTGATGGCGACAGCGGGAATGATTTCTTGCGTCTCGGAGTGGAGCAGTGTGGCAGTAGCTGTTGCTGCGCGAGCTGACCAGCGCTCTGCGGCGCGAGTGGGAGGGAAAGTCCAGAATAGTCCTGATTTTGGACAACATCGCAATACTCTCCGACACTTCAGTCAGACAGTCCAGCTCCTCCACCACAACGTGTCCAGCCTTCTTGATCATCTAATTGAGCCTAATGAGCGATATTCTTCAGTTTACCGTACCGATGTCACCAAGTGCGCAATCATTTTGTCGACTACTTCAACGGCTTGTACAATCTGTTCCCTTTTACTCTGTACTTTGTGTTTGTCCATACAGGTATAATCCAACTACCTCAAAGTGATTGCATCTTTTCGTCACCTGCCAATAAGTCTCTCAAGCCCAACTGTACGCGCGTCTTTAATCCCCTCGCGAAAAACAGCACTGCGAGCGAAAAAAAAACAAATTTGCAAACCGCTCGTCCGCCCAACTATCTCTCCAAGACAACCTCCGTCTTCCTGTCTGCAGCCCTCCCATCTCGCTAAGAAACCCATTACTCTCCACTCCACCGGTACAACTCGGCTTCACAACGGCGCCACAATTAAAACCTGATTCCTGCCGCGGAGATTTAATGAACGGCGAGCCCGGGCAACAACAGATGGCTGCTGTTATTGGAGGCACAAAGATAGACTACGCCGTTTGAACGCCTTCAGATCAAATGCCAGTGGTTATCAATTAGGAGCGGAGGTAAAGCTGGTGACAACATGAAACTGTGGCCTTCACCTTCACTGGAGATGTTAGCGACGTTAGCGATGTTAGCCGCGAGACGGAGCCGGCCCATATGTTAGTGTCAGCGACTTCGCGTGGAGTCCAGATGTTGCATAATGTCAGATGAGACATTGTGGACTAATAAATAAGAATTAACTTTACAAAGGAGTCCGCACATAATTTAAACTACTGCGACGTCCCATTTCCATGCTGCCGAAACAGAATAGGGATTTAAGTCCAATTTACTTTGTGGGCTTAATGTAGTCTTAATCATATAGGAAATGGTAATAATTAGAAAATGTAAAATTTGGAGGACTTTTGGGAAAGGCTACTCCGGTGCCGTCATTCTGCTTCAAAGAAAAAAGATAAATGATGATGCCATTAAAAGTGAACTAATTAAGGAAGGCTTCTTTTAAGAACTCATTAACTGCAGCCTCATTTACATAATGATGCATATTAATTAAGTTTTAATGAATCTGAATTTCCAGCAAGCCGCATTTCTTTGGCTGTGGAACAAATTGAACAAATTATTTAAAAGTGTTCTTGAATCTACTTTTCACACCAAAGGGGAGAAAGAATGCAATCATTTGTATGAAATCATATTTTTTTTTAACTCCCCAGCCCGTGCCCATCTGTTAATTTATTTTAAATGTAATCGTTTAGCCTTTTGTTTCCTAAACCGCAGAGACTTCACTCACTCACAGCTGAACAGGGAGGTAAGGGACTGGTGCTGAAGAGCTGAAGACGAGCGAGTGAGAGAGAACGTGTGACTGAGCAGAGGAAAGACTGTTGAAGGGGAAGTCTCCTCACACTAGACAACTACTATTCATTTTGCATTTCGTATTGTCTTGTATTTTGGAGCTCTGTGCCTGAAAATGTTCCCCGGTGAATCAATACGTTTGTTTACGTCTACTGCACCGGGAGGGACTGACATACAGTAATGGATGAGCGGGACGAACGGCGGTGTAATGCCTCACTCGTCCAGGAATGGTGCACGGTGGAGAAGGTTTCAACCGTTGTTATTTACACTATTTATTTCGACTGACATGTAGATGACGACGTCGAAACCTTTTCCCAAACTTTGAATATAACTGCTTTTTGTCCAATTTTCTTTTTTTTTTCTTTTTATTGGTTAGACAAACAATATAACAGATTTTTGTCCAATTTTCAATGTATTTTATTATTTTTTCTTATTTTTCTTATTTTTTGGGGGGGAGGGGTTTAGTGAGACAAACAAACAATAATAATAAACAAGTGTAAAAAGTATGTTTTTTTTATATTCTAATGCTCTGTAAATGTATTTATTCAGGCATAACAATAATAACAATAATAGTGGACAATTTTACCAGTGGAAAAGCTTAATGCACTTGTTATGACGTTATGATTGTGTCATTTTGATTTTTATGTATTTATGGGAAAGTCACAGCTCCGATACTGATCATTTTTGATGGACGCTATATGAAAACCTATCATAACCTGTCATTCGTGCAAAGGTCGTTCACTTTTTGCGTCATAGTTGAGCGCGCTCGGAAGCCATTTCGAGGCCTATCTATAAAAACATCATCTGATTATCATTGTTGAGATTAATTAAAACAGCTCAAACGCACAAAAGACTCTGTTAGTCTGTGGTATAAAGGATTCAACAGCTGCTGTGTTTCTAATGTCCCTGTGTTTTGAGGCAGAAAAGACTAAAAAAAAAAAAAAAAAAACCCTCTACAAGCCCAGCGTTGTTCTCCTGGAGGCTCGTGCGTGGGGCGAGCGTTCACACCTGTTTGCCTCCTCAGTCGGGAATAAGACTCCGGTCGCCGTGCGGCTCTGGAGACGTTTGAGCCGCGCTCCTGATCGGGACGTCCCACAGGAAGCGGGGCCTCTTGGGGTTAAACCTATGCCTTCCCCACAGCGCGCTCCGGTCGTCGGCCTCTTTCGGGGACGTAAGGCGCCCGGCCCGTTACTCCTGACAGCGAGCGCCTTCCTCGGGGGAGGTCAAGAAGTCGGCGATTCATACGAGACAAGCTGGCGATGCAGTGTAAGGGAAATGGAAAGCAGATGTTCGTTAATTAGGGGAGATGTGAGTGACAAGACTGGTGCGTGGAGGTACAGGAGGCGGCCGCAGTCAGCAGCTGTTCTTACGGCTCCTCATTGTCAGCCGCTCGCTCCAGTCACAGCTCCCCGCCGCCGAGCGACACCAGAGACGAGCCGCTCCACAATTATCAAAATAGAATTAAGCCTGATTGAATCCAGCCGACTTTCTCCTGGATATTTGTGCTTTTGTGTCTCGCGTCTTGTGTGATTGAGCCGCTCCACCTTCCGCATCCTCCATCTTTCACTCTCTCTCTTCTCCCATCCCTCTCTTTTTTTATCTCTTCCTCTTGCTCTCTTGTCTCTCTCTTTCCTTTTTTCTCCTCTTCTCTCTTTTTTTTCTCTCTCTTTTTCTCTCTTTTGCTCACATTTCTGCCCTTTTCTCTCTCCCCTTTTCCATCGCTTTCCCTCCTTCACCCACAACACTTTCACTCCCATATTTCTACCTCTCTTTCCCTTTCTTGTCTCTCTCTCCCCACCCTCTCATTTATCTCTCTCTCTCCTCTATCTAGCTCCTTATTCATCCTACCCCTCTCTCTATCATCTCCCCACATATCCCTCTCTTTGTTGCCCTCTCACCTAACACTTTTCTCTCTCTCTCATCTTGTTCTACTCTTTCTCCTCTGTCCGTTTTCCCTCCCCTCTCTCTTTTGCCCCATCCCTTGCTTCCCTGTAGTCCCTCTCAAGTCCTTGTCTCAATCCCCCCTCTCTCTCTCTCCTTGCCTCTCTCTTTCTCTCCCCCCTCTCTTTCTCTTCTCTCACACATTCCCTCCGCTGTCTCTTTATATCTCTCTCTTCCCTTATCTTTCACTCTTTCTCTTAGCTCTCATTTTCTCCCTCTCTTTCTTTTTCTACCCCTCTCTCTCTTCCTACCTATCTTTATATTTGCCCCCATCTTTCTTCCTCTCACTCTCCCTTTTTTCTACCCCTCTCTCACTTGCTTTTTCTCTCCTTTGCTCTCTCTTTCTCAATACCTCTTTCTTTTTTGCTCTCATATTTCTCCCTCTCTTTTCTACATCTCCTACTGCTCTATCTCCCTAGTTTCTCTATCTAGCTATCCCGTTATCTCGCTCTCTCTCTCTCCCCCCCTCTCCTCTGTCCTCCATCTCAGCTGCTCAAGACGACAGAGCTCCAGTCATTTACCAAAAACAAACAAAAAGCGATACCTCATTTGGGAGAATCATACATTTCCATGGATCGCTTTCCCGTCTCATGAAAAAAGAGAAATACATTTTTTTTTAAACATTTTTGCCTCTCTGAAAATGGCTCATATGCAATTGTTGATGAATCAAGCGAGTTCATCTGCATTTTATCACCGCCCGCTTTTGTCTTTCTGAAGAATATCCTTAAAATATTCACGTAAGCAAATGCAGAACGGTGCCTGCTTACGGTCACCAAGGTGAAGTGTGTTTCTTTGCGAGTGAGAGTGCTCCCCTCAGCGGTCTCGGGTGGAGAGGCTCGGGGCTGGTGCTGAAGGGAAGGCTGTTCTTATGAGACCTATTGAGTCAAATGTACCTTCTGTCTATTCATTACAGAACAAAGCAGTGGAGAAGAGGCCACTGCAGACACACGAGGAGGCCCGAGACGTATGGAACCACTGGCATTTAATTATAGTTCACGTTGGCAACAAAAGCGACACGGAATCAATAACATACGTTTTTTTCAAAGAACTTGGATATTAAAAAGGACCTTTAATAGTTTAAAGACCTTCCAAAGACCTACCGCGATCCAAGCAGGTCGTGTATGATTCTAACGTGACTCAAAGGCAAAATGCAGTTTAAAGCGTTCCAAAAGGATTCTGGGTGTCCCACTGGGCTTGCGTCTGTGGCACAGATAACAATAAAAAAAAAAAAAGAACTACGGAAATGTTCATTCACGGTATACAATTTAATGTCAGTGTACTGTTTGCCATATTATTCTACTGAGATATCGCTGTTGTACGCTTGGAGGCGCAACAGCTGTTCAGAGCCGTGGGGCCCTCGAGTGGCCACTAGAGCCTGGGTTACGTCACCGCAAATCTTTCTAACCATAAAAAAAACAAAACAGAAAAAACTGCATTTCCCATCAGGCTTTGCTCCTCCTCCTCCAAAGTTCTTTCTACGGCTGGGGCTTTGCGTGTCCTTCTCCGCCGTCCCCATTTCTCACACGAGCGGTTATTAAGGCGCCGTTTTCCGACACGGCCACGCACACACTCGCGGCAAATCAGCGGCGTTACCTAGGGGCCCCCAGGACGGCGAGGTCTGCCAGGAGGGGCCCCGAATCTGAGATAATCTGTGTCATTCATATTGCGGCGGCTGACATAAATGATCTGATAATGCACGTGTCGAGTGAATTAACATCTGTTGTTTGAATGGGGCCTAATGTTCAGCCATTCATCAATTTCACAGGATTATGCTGTTGACCAGAGGTTTATCTTTCTGTGTGTAAATAGCCGTGTGGTGTGTGTGTGTGTGTGTGCGTGCGTGTGTTTGGGGTATTTATACTAGGCAGCAGAAGTTGGCAAACCCTATTGACTGCGTAGGAACATTTCTGGCCGAATACATATATTTTTCTAATGCAGTTTTTGCCCAGAGTACCACCTACTACTGTAAATAAATATTATACCTTCTGAGAACCACCAGATCCAAACAAGATCTAAACTGGGCTATTCCAGGTCTAAACTAGGGCAAAACCAGGTCTAAAAATGGTCATACCCGTTCTGAACAAGGTCCAAAATGTGGATTTGACTGACTTCAACTCAGCAAATATTTGAACTGCAATGGAATATTTAAAACTGAAGGAGCTCACGTGGTACAGTTTGAGAACCACAATGTTGATCATCTTTTAGGGATCGTAGGATGCGGGCAGCAAAGTGGAAAACCGACCGCACTCTCACCTCAGCGCAGTAAATCTGAACGTAATCATGGATTGGGTTTCCTCATTGTGCATTGGTTCGCCACATGAAACTTGAACATAGAAGTTTTACTTTTGAGCTTGATACTCCTGACTGAGTTTAGATCTTAGCTCAAGATCTGGAGAAAGGCGGCTGCGTATTTCTCCAGCCATGTTGCGACGCGAGAGTTAAGTGAGAGACGTGCCAAATGCGCAGTGTAGATGCGTGTCCAGAGCAGCCTGGGGAGCAAAACCCCCCAAACCAACTCCTTGTTTTTAGAGGAAGGAGTGTTCTACAACTCTGCCACCGCACGAACCTGGCAGAGGCAGACTGATACTTGGTAGATCCGAGTTAGACGCGTCATCAATCTGGGAAAAAGGCGGAACATTCAAGCTGATTTGGGCGAAACGTCACAAAACAAATAGTTTTTCAGCACCTCATCTACATGTTTGTTTAGGTTCCTTCGGGGCACTTCGCCTTTGTCTTCTGCCCAAACCACAAGTTTTTCAAGAACATATTCTCAGGAGATTGTTAACTAATGAATATTTTAATTTCTACCACTGCACACCCGACATAATTACAGTATGATGACCCAACTCACGCAACTATTAGCTTCCTGCACTCGGAATAAAAGTTATGATAAAAGAGAGCAAAATAACCTGTTTTTTCCTGAGTTGAAAGATATATAAATGATTTTTAAAAAGAGGAATTAAAAACTGCACCCTTTGCCCATCTCGTCGCGTTTGTACTACGCTTTTAACACTATACGCATATATATCAAAGTGGAGCTCGTATTGCATTAAACTCTCATAATTGTACCATGACTTTATCTTTCTCTAAGGTCAAACGCGATCGTGTTTACGCCGCGCGCCGCACACTTTCCCAGGACTTGGGAGTCTTGTAAGCACTTTGTTAAATCTTGTCCTCCCAGCTGTCGTGAATGAAAGCCTGGCAGGAGTTATTTTTATGCTCCTTACCAAAGCAAAGGCAGAACAACCCTCTCCACAGCTCCAACAGGCAGCGTCCCCGGAGGGATACAACTGAGGTGGCAAAATAAAAAGGAAAGATTTCAAAAAAACGAGAGAGAGAGAGAGAGAGAGAGAGAGAGAAAAATATGCGGTGTCGAAAATAGCGCAGGAATTTGAAAGCGCGTCCGACTCCAAAGGTAATGGAAGGCACTGGGAGATATTGGCAGGGCGTAATTAGGTCAGAGTAGACGGGAAAGTTTGAATATTTTGCCTCCAATATTACAGTAGAAGTAGCTGGGATTTTTCCGAAACTATATTGTTAAGGAGATAACTGAAATATGGCATCATTAGTTTTTGTGGATGTCCTACATTCGCTGAAAAACGACATAAAAGCAAGCTGTGATGACCGAGATGATAACTGCAATTTCAGATTGTTTTTGTCAACTAATAAAATGAATAAAAGGGAAAAGTGGAGACTAGATCCAAGCTCCAAAGTGTTCAAACTCGACGTCCAAGGAAGAAGTCTTTGAATATATAAGAAATGCAATATAAATATCATAAATATCTAGCTAAATGTGAGGTTATACAGTTTTTTCCTGTGGCTTTAGCTGATAAAAAGACACATTTTCTTACTGTGATACCAATATTCATTTTAGTTTCTCAATTTCTGTATTTCTGCTCCATTCTTCTGCTTAACATGTTCATAGACTAAAACTAAACATTTATATTTCAGTAAATCTTGAAAAAAAATAAAAAATAAACTAGAAGAGAACACGATTATGAATTTGACCAGTGAAAGGAGAGGCTGGGGCGGCTGAGGGTTCTGCTGCGGCGATGGAAAAGGTGGATTTTGAGGCTCATGTTACTTTTTCTATGCCTAAAAAACTGTCACCGTTTAATTTTGAGGCACGATTAAAAAGGCAGGACGGGGTGGTTGGTTGAAAGGCAACGGTAGCAGGTAATGCTTGGCCGACAATAAAAACGCCAGTATCTTGTAGAGCTTTTTAATACAAACATTTTAAGTGCAGAATGTTGAGTCTGACAGCAGCAGTTACAGAGGAAGAGGAGCAGATGTTTCAATGGCAGGTGAAAGGGAGACAGAAGGGCCTCCGTGGTCACTTCCTATCCGAACGCAGGGTCTAGCGGGTTAACTTAGTCCGGAGACACACAGCCTCTGGTCTGGACGCACCTTTTCCCAGGCTTGGTACCGGCACCGAAAGAGTGATCTTGCAACTTCGCGCGGCTGCAACTCTACAGACCCAGTTACCTTTTGGACAAGGTGTTAGAGCCTATTTTTACACGCTCATTACCTCGCATGGTTTCTGGGTCACGACCTTTCCTTCAGGAGTGATGGAGGTGGATAGTTAGACCGGGTTTGGTTAAGGTGGTATTTTGGGTCATGAAGGCCAGGCAAACAAGCTGTGAAAACAACTCTGACATTATCTCCTCCTATGAAGTAGTTATGACAAATGTGCCGGCTGCTTCGGAATTAAAAGTCCAGCAAAAACAGAGGGACACTCAGTAACTTTTTCCTGAACATACTTGTGCCACTTTTCGGATTACAGAGATATACATTATTTGGGAATTACCGTGTTACGTTAAACCAAGTGATGTGTTTCCGATTCAAATTTAACCTTAAACACACAAACTTCATACCACATAATGTACTTTTCCAGTGGAAGTCTGCCAGTCTCTGTAAATATGTTTCCAGAGTATGGCATTAAACCATCTTGCATTTATTCAATCAGGTGTTTGCGTTGCAATAATATAATATGCCTTGGTAAAGACGCATTCTTACTGCTCTCGACATCTCTGATCTCTAACTTGGCCTGAAGATAAAAACATATGAATGCCGTGCTGTGGAACATGCCTGGCAAAATAGCACTATATCAACCCTTAATTAAGAACATTAAAACTAATGATGTTGCATTTTTGTCTGTCATCTGTCTTGTCCAAACTAATATTTATAAATGTCAGAGAAGGTTTACAATTTGACAATTTTTTCAAGCTTTTATAAACATTCTATAATATTGTTTTCCGACATTAAATCAATCAATCAATCAATCAATCCATGTGTATGTCTAAAGCACACTTACAACTTTAAAAGCCCAAAGTGCTGCACAGCAAAGTGCAATAATAAATATTTACAAACAATTCAAATTTACATGAATGATACAGATTAAAAAAATAAATAAACATTCTCCTGTTTACAAGGTTGTCTTGCTCCAAGCCTCAGAGAAAGTTCACAATTTAAAAAAAAACAATTTTAAGCGTTTATAATCTTATAAAAAAAAAAGAAAGAAAACATACCTGGAGTTGTGTTTATCTTAATTTATGCTTTCATTCATCCTGTTTACAAGGTCATCTTGCTCTAAGCCTCAAAAATAACAAAAGCAGAAATCTGGAGGTATCATTGCTTTTAAGTCCATAAATCATCTGCAGATTTGTTCTGAGCATTTCTGCCGTCATTCATTACAACTGTGTGCTTGGATGAGTCTGTCAAAGTAACGTGTCTTTTCTATACAGAGGGTGCATTTTAAGGTCTAAAACGTGAAACGCTTAAGCAAATGTACTCAAGAACCATACAATACCAGTAAATGATGCATAATATGTGTCCTTTTTTACTTTTGACTGGATGGACTTTTTAAAACTGTGCAGTCAGTCAGTATTCGAGTCCATGCTTTCCTTCTGAGCTGCGGGGCTAAACTCAGCATCAGGCTTGTGCTGTGCGTCATTACCACAGACAGCATTAGATAAGACCAAGAAGGAGCTGGACGGACATCATATGACTCCTCCGAACGCCACGGAGAGCGTTGGGTCGCCAGCGGACATAGGCTTATGGTATCCAAGCGGTCATTTAACGGACAGCGCAAGCGGGGGGTTGTCCTCGCATCCGGATCAAGAAAACCGGACTGTGGTGCAAAAAAAAACACGTATACATTGATATGATTTGTGTCTTGACCACCTCCAGGCATAGACTCGACAGGCTCGGTTTAATGGGACTAATTGGGCGGGACACCATAGGACAAAGACAATAGATTCTCTATGACAGAAGCCTCTAACCTCAGTCAACATCTGCAGAATCTCCTGGTAAAGTGTCGCGGCTAAATTAGCAGTGACCAATCCGAATGGCCGGACAGCAATGGTGTCACGTTGAAGACGGAGAGCGGTGTTCCGCGCGCATGGGACAGTGATGTGATTACATTTGACCGGGCTGCAGCCGGATCGCCGCTGACCTTAATTGCGGTAATTTATTTAGTGTCCCAACTGTGGGAATCGCTGACCGGACTCCTTCCATTTGTCAAGCATAAAGTCGCGTTCATTAAGACCGCCCAAGGCCACGACCAGATCAGCAATGTCCGGGGAAAAGCATCGTCCGAAATGCCATTTGGAAAAAAAAAAAGAAATGTCAAAAGTGAACTCTTTTTGTAGCAGTGTTTTCAAAAATCCAGTTTATTTTGATGCACTAATAATATTATTCCATTCTTTCTTGAGCAAACCCCGTCATTAAACATATGTGTAGAAGACGCAGATATCTGTTTTTGCAAATGAACGCTACTTCTTCTTCTTCTTCTTCTTCTTCTTCTTCTTCTTCTTCTTCTTCTTCTTCGTCTTCTTCTTCTTCTTCTTCTTCTTGCGCCCATTTGATCTCCACTTGCTTTGCCTAATGTTTTTACTGTTTTGGTTTGTTTGTCAGTGTTTGATTGGTTTGTTTTGAAAAAAAATTAAAAAAATTCCCTACTCCCAAGAAAGGTTTATTATGCTGTTTTGATCAGTTATAGTGGATAAAGCTGGTATCACAACGACTACCCAATGTTTCAAGAGAGGATAAATGCAGCTGAAAGTGCCTCTGACAGGTCGGACGACTCATTGAACTAAAATGCAGTTTAAGATAAATATATTCAGAATTTTGCTAAAAAAAATAAAGAAATTCTATCATGGTATAGCTTTTTTTTCTAGGTTTATATTTTCACTTCCTGTTTGTAATTGATGACATCACACTAGGAAATTACCCAGCAAACACTGGTCAAAAACTTTTCACATTTTATTTTATCAGACAAATGAAAATATATGAGAGCGACTTTATTTTGTTGAATTGAAGTTTAGAGGGTCAGAAAAGTTGTTTCTTTGTGTAAATGATGCATAAACTTTGACTGGAATGAGTGTCCCTAGTGTGATGTCACTTCCTGTCATTTTCTACAGCTTTTTCAACTTTTCTCCACAAATACCTACTCGATTGGTGTAAAACTATAATTTACGTGTACAACAGGTATAAAGACAGCAAATGAAGTCAACATTAGAACATCGTAAAAACCTGTCATACGTCACTTTAAGCTTTTTTAATCCTCCTTTGAACAAATTACATCCTCTTGAACCACAGTAGCTTGCACAGTTGCACAGTTGTTCTGATCTTGCTGTGTATATTTTGTATTGTAAGCCTATTTTATTCCCAGCATACTCATCATTTTTCACTCAATCATTTTAAACAGGGATTAAACCTCGAGCATCACCGCGATCTCACTAGAACGGGACCAAACCAAGTCTACATAAGGACTCAAACTGTGTCAACGAGGACGAGCATCTGAAGGGAGGAATGAGGCTGCGCTTTCTTCAAAAAGTGCTTCACAGCGCATGAAGGCGAATCTCTTTCTTCCTTTACAGTTGTCAATACCCTGCTCACTTTTGCCGCGCCTCAAAACAAGTGTCGAAAGTCACTCCGAAGTGATATTAAACTCACAGTAACAAACCGCTTCAATAACGAACCAGAATCAAAGACCTGTTTTTTTTTTTTCTCCCACCGTTACTCTCTCTCTCGCCTCAACGCCACCTAACTGCAGCCAATCAAACCCCACAAACAAACAAATCGCCCATCCTCAATTTCCACCGTCCCCCCCCTTCACCCACAATCCCTTTCTTCTCGCCTTTTCTTCTCCTCCTCCGGGCAATCGCTCGCTCCTCATATACATCTGTACAAATTGATTTCCTCTTTACAAGGGAGGATAATGACTGTAACAACAGAAATACCTGTAAGTGAGGTATAATTACACCGCGAGACACCCCCCGCCGAGCCCCTTTTCCTGGCCCCCAACAACGGGATTTTTAAGCTTCAATAGCCCTCGATGCCGACACACAGCAGTGGCCGGGATTTGATTAAAATTATAGTTCTTTTTTTGCCTCTACTTCATCTATTAAGATAAGCACCTTGTTCGGGACGTTTTCATATACATGTAAAGAAGAGAGAGCACAATTAAACGTTTGTACCCCACTGTTGGACTTGAAAAGGAACGTGGCTGGGTCCAGTCGGCTGATAACGTGCGGAGAGACCCTGTGTGTGGCTCTACCTCGATTACAGAGTCGGGGTTTTTAAAAAAAGGAGAGAGGAAAACAGTATTTAAACGTGTTCCGTAAATAAACATCTGATAACGTGCATGGCATTTGCTGATGTTTTTGGGACTGCTGATGTCAACATTTGTTGATAGGGTCAAATGCTCAACAGTAAAATAAAAAAAATCACAAAAATTCAAGTGAAACAGTTAAAACAAATCAGTTCAATTGGCATAAAAACCCTTTATTTTTCTTTAAAATTTGGTTTAAAGCTTGATTGTTTTTAACGATTTATTTTAAAATTCTCAGTTATTTTTAAAATGTTTTTGCAGACCAGAGTTGTTTTTTTTGTTTTATCTTATTTCGTGGGTCTGACTAAACTGGGTCTGACTGAAAATTGGCCAACAATTTCAAATGAAACCGCATGTTTTTAAACTCAAAACTTTAATAAATCAGGCTTAGAATCATAAACAGTATCAACAAATCCTTCTGTACGGTCTGTAGTTGTTAAGTTATACAAGTTTTGAAACTTGGGAGTGTGTAAAACAATTTTTTTTTTTTTTTTTTAAAGAAAACGGCTTTTGAAGTTACAATGTGCAAATTAAATCTATAGATGAAGTGGATTAAATGACATAATGAAACAGCAGATTTGACTCTGAAAGGAGGGGCTGACTACACTGCACACACTCTTGCTGTTCATAGTCAGGAGTATTTGTTATTTGTTTGTTTCTCAAGAACAAATCCGTCATATTCCAGTTTAATTAAATTTAATACATTTTTAAGCCCAAAATCACAACAGCAGTTGCCTCGCAGGGCTGTGCAAAAGTGTTGTTTTTACCAACCGAAAGTTAGAAAATGAAACAATGAAACAGTCATTGGTCAATTATAGAGAATCAACATTCACAGGAATTAAGCAAATGGGTGAATGTCTGTCCACGCTCCTTCTCAGCGAGGAAAAACCACACAAAAAAACAGTGGGAGAAAGAAACCCAGTGGGAAACATACTTATATCATACTTTTCTTCCAAAGTCTATCCCTGTAATAAACTATTCATTTTAAGTACGTTTTATCTTCTTCCTCATCATGTTTTTTTTGTCTTCTCTTACATTCGGCATGATTTCAAATTGTTGTTTTGTTATTTTACTGTGTGTTCAATTTGGAGGTAATCAATTAATCAATCAATCAATCAAAACCCCAGCTTGTTTACATTGAAATAAAGCACACGATTTACCCAAAACACTGCAAGAAAAAGGTAGTTCAACCGTATTATCTAGATGAAATATGAAAAATGGTATCTTTAACCCTATGTCAAGTATATTTAGATGAATTACGCCTGCTTACACACACAATACCCCGCTCACCCCTGCGACGGCCCCCATGCCAGGCAGCGCGACACAAATTAATTTCAACATGTAATAAAGGGGAAGTACTGAGGCCGTGTGAGTGCGTGGCAATGGACTCTGGGAAATGATTATGAGGCTGATGATGCTAATCCCATCAGAGCTATTGTCCTGCTCATTTGGGCTGTTTTTTTTTTTCTTTTTCTTTTTTACAGAATCAGCGCTGCCTTTGAACGCGCCCTCACCGCAGCTTCACTCTTCATATTGTTGTGTTTGATCACTGATTATCACTGTCACTTATTAACTTCAATTTGTTATTGTGCAAATGATGAAATGGCTGCGTTCGCTAGCCACTTGAGTCGGTGACAAAAGCCCCCCACACTTACGAACAATGATTATCTCTTCTCATTAGTAACCATTTTTCAAATCTCAATCAAAGCCTTTCGGATATGCTTTTTTTTTTTTTTTTGTTTCTTTTTCCATCTTTCCTTTTCCCCTCCTTTTTCCTGAAAGTCATCACATGAAATACACCGAACTTCCAACTTCCAAAACAAGTCTCTGCGGGGCGAAACGGGACGGGGGGAAAAACAGTGTGAAACAAATGAAACGGGACAAGTTTTGCGATTGTGAAGTGGAGCTAAAAGGTATGCAGATGTGTCTTCTTCCTGCGCTGCTTCCCAGGTGACGGGTATGTCAGAGCCCTGAAAGCCCCCGCTCCAATAATTACACTCCATCCCGGCGTATCTACCCCTCCAGCTAACCGAGGTGTCGCCCGAGCAGGAAGCCATCAGATCCTCCGCGACTCAAGTGAGGCAACCCAGGGGAATGCATCTTTAACAAAGCGCCATCTCCTTCGCCTTTAAATATCTCTAAGTGCAAAACCCTTCCTCCTCCTCCTGCTTCTCCTCCTCCCCTCTTGCTACCCACGCACCCTTTTTCCCTCCGAGCTGTATCCACTCTTTGGTTCTTCGCCCCAATATTTCTCAACTTGTTTTTTTTTTTTTTTTTTTACAGCTGTAGTGACTTTGAGTTCAGGTGAAGGCTTTTTAAATGTGTTGCAAATGTATCGTCAACCCGAGGCAAGATCATTCGACTCAACTGTATTGTCGCATTAGAGAGACTGGATTGGAGTCCACAAACAAAATAGATCGTCGAGGCAACGTAATGTTTGATTTAATTTCAAATACGTTTTCCCTTTAATGTTGTCCAAATAACAAACACATTAAAACTGCAGATAACAATTATGTTTGACGTTCTATTTCTATTGTACATTCAGACTTTTTAAATACAATCTCAACCAAATGAAGGTTGAAATATGGTGACTGATGGTTTCTAGGTTGAAAATATTTATATATGAAGGATAATATTGGTGAAAATCAGAATATTGATTTAATAATGCTCCGTTTCTTGTTATAAAAGGTTTTTATTTATGGGTTTTAGAGTGTGTATGGTTCAAATAATTATTAAAATGGTCAGAAAAGCCCTAAAAGTTATCCACAAAGCATCATAAAGTCATATTCCACAAATATCATGTGATTTTTGTTGCTCAAATCAAGTATCCACTGCAAAGATATATGTACGTATCACTGAAAGCCTTGTATGAGAAACTCTGAAGTAATTTGTACGACTTTTCCTCTTAGAAACGATTAGGTTCTTACATGTTTTATCTCGCAGTTCAGAGATTTTTGTGTTTAAAGTCATACATAAGATCATTTAAACCTAAAGAAATGCACCAAATCCCATAAAAGTGGGATTAAGTGAACAGAACCCTAAAATGTATATATACAAACTGCTTTATTTTACCTGTTACATAACATTTATCTCCAGTGTCAGGAGTATTTCGTATATAAAATAAGCAAATCAATCTTCCAGTTGGTAAATCTGTAAGTATATAATTCCTTGCCGTGTGGATAAATGCAGAGGATTGTGAAGGAGGTGATAAAGTTCAGTGGTTTGAGAGGAGGCGGAGGATGTGCGCTGGTGACGCCCGAAAAGAGTAAAAAAGAGAAAACATTTTAGGACAGATTTAAACACAAACATGTAGGCTCAGTCACCGTCTGCCCACCAAGAACAAGAGCAGACTAAATAGTGGTTTAATTAATCACTGGAAGGAGAAAGAGAAAGAGTTGTCTGTGAGCTCAAATTCTATGTGATGCTGGGATTATTTAACGTAAATATTTGCAAAACATATTTGTGTTACTAGATTTTATCGTCATCAAATTTGCTCATGAATGTGATGAATTAGCTGTAGTGTATTGTGTTGTAAAATAAAAAAAAAAACTGTATCACAATTACAAATTAAATTCTGTGCTGAACAGATTTTTGTAGTTTACAAGTTTTTAATAATGTTTATTTTTCTCATATTAAAGTAAGGCATTGTATGTGTAGAAATTGCAAATATCTGTGAAAATGTATAGAGCCAGGTTTAAATTTCTTGTTGACATAGATACAAAACAATCTACAGAGGAATGTCTCAAAAAAAAAATATATATATATATATATATATATATTATAGTATAGTATATTATTTTCTTTTTTGCATTTACATTTAAATCTATGGATATAAGATGATTTTAAAAAAACAAAAAAACAGAAAAACATGACAAATTTGAAAGAAAAACATCATGTCTAAGTGCAGATTGGACAATTTAGTTGGATCCAGGTGTTGAAAAAGCAAAAATGCAAAAAAAGTAAAAATAAAAAGACTGAAGAATCAAAGTGTGCAACAAATATATCTATATTTTACTCATCTTTCATTCATTTAAATCAGGCTCATCATAAACCTATTTGTATACCTCTGACACAATAGGCAATACAGATTTTTTTCACTATAAAAACCTTCACATAATTAAAACTTTAAAAACCTTTTTAAAAACTTTTCTTTTTTTAATCCGAGGTGAAAGGGGCATTGACACTTGACCTCAGCAGCAGAGGGAGAAACGGCAGACGTGCGCGGACGCGATCGGGTCAAAACAGCCCACGGCACATCAGCGCAATAATTAAAATGACTTCCAAAAAAAAAAAAAAATCATCAGAGACTATCAATTAACAGGCTGTGTGTCTCTGCATCTCCTGTTTGTGCACTTTTGACAGGCTCTTTAGGATAACAGTCATTAATGCTCTCGTTCTATGACACTAAATCAAAACAGTTTACTCTGTCTGCGCCTCCTCAGTCAAATCACGCTTCTATTGCTAATATTTAACCTCCGCGACGTAACAACAAACAGGAAGACACGCACTATTTAGAGTAAAGACAAATATTAGATATGATTTTGCTCAGTGGTATAATTCCGACGCATTAATTATGATTTTAAAGGCTTTTAAACTGCATTTGCCATTGACTGACACTGCCATGAATGAAAGGGCTGCAAACATAATACAAACCTAATACAAACCTAATAAAACCTGATGAATCTTGTTTTGAAGTCGTAAATACTATAATTACGACAGTGGTTTGGACCTGGTCTCGGCCTGTATAAATAAGATAGTTTAATGTAGATAATTTAAAGGCGGAGCTGGTTTTGTTTGAACATTGCTGAAAACATTTGACATCAAAACAAAATTGAAGGAAGTTTATTCATGCAACTACACATAAATAGCCTTAATAAAGAATACATAAGGGCAAATTGCTTATTGCAAATGATTCAAAATTAGCAACTACTTCATTAAAGGGTTAGGAATTAAGGTAAAGGTATTGATTAAGTATTTATTACGTACGTTCATGTGTTTGTTTGTTTGTTTGTTTATTTGTTTAACTGTGAACATTCCTGTAATTTTCCTGGGGTTCTTTGAAAAAATATGAAAAAACCCCAAATATATATATATATGTCATATCAACATGTCTTTAACACAATCCAAATAGTGTCATCTATTTACAAAACAACACATACACAAATGAATAATTAAAATATGCGTCTGACAGTTCATCATTCAATCGAACGCCATAAACAATCATTTCATCTCATCATTTCATCTCCATAAATATGTTTGATTAATACGGCTAATTAAAGTATACTTATTATAATGAATTAGCCGTTATTCATGTAAACCTTTATTATTTATTTTTATATTTTGCAACAAAGTGGGCAATGATATAGGAACTTAGTCTCGATGCTAAGTAATCCCACCCTCCTTTGCCACCTAAATGCACAAAAATAAAACGATAAATATTACCACTACCACTACTACTACTACTACTTATAATAATAATAATAATAATAATAATAATAATAATAATAATAATAATAATAATAATAATGATGATAATGATGATGATAATAATAATAATCTAAAATACTGAAGTCTGATGTAAATAAAAGACATTCCGGCGCACGCAAGGTGAGCAGTGCCACCCAAAGTAGGTCAATCTGAGCGCCAGCAACGCAAGAGACGCCACAAACTTTCCATCATCGGCGCCATCACATCAAGGGCGTGACGGGCGCGGGGGGGCGGGTAAAAGAAAATAAAAAAAATAAACAATTCACTTGTCACAAATTTGACACCTTTCTCCTTTTTTCCAGAAGAGAAGGAGGAGGAGGAGGAGGGGGAGGAGGAGGAGGAGGTGGCAGAGAGACAGGAAGACGCACACAGAGAGAGAGAAAAGACTCCAAAGCTGCGTTTTATTGTTCTGAAGTTTCTCTTTTCTCTTTAGCTTTGCCTATCGTCACTACAGAAATCATCACTTAGCTTGTCAATGGCAGCCTGGCAAATTGCCCGACTTTAACAGCCTGAAGTGTGTGTGTGTGTGTGTTTTATTGTCACGTGCGGTGGCAGAAGTTGGCGGCGTTTTGCTTGGTCCCAAGGGCAGCAAACGGGATGCTAAAATAACTTGTCACTCGCTTCAACTCCAGCGCTGGGATAAGGTTTTTGGTTAAAAGGTTCCTCCGTGTCTTTTTGCCCTCCCTCTCCGTCTCTGTTCTTCTTTCCCCCTCTCGCTCTCGAGCCGTCCTGAAATCCGCAGAAAACAGGAGCAGTGTTCGTCTTCGGGGACCCCATTACGAGGCATTGTGAAATTATCCGAGCTTGATTAGACCTGCTGCGCTCTCAGACAAAACGATCCCTGTAATCACAGCTGGAGAGACAAAAAGCTAAATCCCGGATGGAATAATAACAATGTTCTCCTGCATTTTTCCCTAATTTGAAAAGAAAAATGGCTCCGATCTGTTCCTGTCTCGACACAGGGAAAGACGCTCCTGAAAGTGTGCTCTCAAAGGTCACACAGGCCACGCAGAACTAACTTTTCTTGAGGTTTTAACCATGTTATAATATGTTTACCTCATTTAAAACATACCAGTAGTTGTGGGAAAGAAGGGATAAGACACTGTCGCTGTACTATCTGCTTCTACAGGTTAAAAAAAGGACACATTACTGTACATTATAGCAAGCCGTTTTGGGTTTATCGGCTTAAGTAGGATCTTACAACTTAAAGTAAGGAGATCATTCTGCTTTCTGATTGGTTGATTGGCTGGAAGACCCCTGTCGTAAACATGATATAAATATTTCTGTAATTGTTAATAATCAAAATGCTGTTGACTGTTGAAAAAAGAAAAAAAAGCTTTAAACATTATCATGGGAGAACACAGATAGATAATGTGTATGAGATATTCGAACTTTAAACCTTCCATAAGCAATGCTTCTGTACGTTTTACAGACCGTATACCCATATACCTTCGCCAGACTCATTTCACTGATCGATTTTTCTCGACTAAGGCAGAAAAACACAATAGGAGATGCTCAGTCTGCTTGTCTCCTTGGATATGTTGCTTTGATATCTGCTTTGCCGGGAATCTAAGTATTACACATATATCTTTTATGCATTCATTCAATTAGACGTGTTTTTGCTCAGAAATGCCTTGAAAAACTCTCTTTTCTTACTAAGAGCAGGCTCGCCTCTCCACAGATCTGACCTGTAACTTTACCCGGCGGTGCCATCTGTTTTTTCCCCCTATGGAGATAGATCAGTTTCGGCAAAGCAATTACATCTCCATGGAGAAAAAGCAGGCCGCGGACCGTCAAGCAGAAAAAAGTTCCATAGTGCACATTTAAAAAGCAAGAATAAAGCATTATATGGTCTCCTTTAAAATTTCTCATCTCACTGTGGAGCACCAAAGCCTCACAAAGCATAAAAAAGACAAGATCTCATGCCCGTAAAAATGGCAGATTTCCAAACCGGCTTTAACCCTGGGACACAATTTTCCCGTCGTTTTTGGGACTTTTCTGATGTTTTTTCCGCCACGCTGTACAGTAGCAGATTGTAGCGTGGCTCTCGACGGAAATAATCACCGGCAGAGCAAATTCATCTGTTTTGCGATAACGGTATGTTTCTGAGAAGTTGTCCGACACGGCGGCTCTGAAATGTTCCCTATACGCTGATAAGTGCGGCACTATGGCCACTTGTCTGTTTACTGGGGAAGAAAGCGCTCCTATATCTATGGAAATTTGAAGAAGGCCCGTGCACTTTGGAGAATGCCCAAACAGAAGTGAAGATAGAGAAGAAGTGGCAGAAAAACATCATTGTTTCAGTCGTACAGAGGAAATGTGGATTGTATTCTGGAAAGCTGGGTCAAGCTCCTTAAAAGTTCTTGCTGTTTGTATTGTGTGGTATGGCAACATTGAATGAAAGCTTATCACCCCTGCCACACAGCCAAATGGTCCCCAGTTTAATTTCTTTTTGAAGTGTTGTCGGGGAAGGTTTCTTCTAGGTATCTGCTAGATGAATCAAATCGGAATTGCAATTTGAATGGACTTTTAACCACCATAATTTCCTTTACATACATCAAAATATGCTTCTTAATTTTCTACATCAAAAGCTGGTAACCCTGTAGTTTAGATCTGAAGGAATATGTTCTGAAAAACAACTGATTCTTTTAGTAGTTTAGTCAGTTCATGGCCGTATTTCAGAGTTAGCAAATCCTCCATGTTTATATTTGAACAGAATCCTATTATTAATGCATAAATCGCAAATCTAATCTCATTCGCAAATAGTGTCATATTTCCTAAAAATCCATCCATGGTTTAGGTTCTTCAATTAACCTAAAACGTGCACAACAGGTTAAGACTCCAGCTAGGTGCTCCTGATTCTGAAGCCACTCAACATCTAGAGCCGGGACCATGGGTGCAACATTGACGCCGCTGATTGCTCCTGCAGGTTGTCCCAGGGGCGTTGACGTGGTTCAACTGCCAAGAACTAACTTCCAGCGACTGTTTCTTCATCCCATCAAATCTTGGTTACACCTTTTGCCACTTGCATCACATCCTCTGCTTTCTACGGCGTTATAATATCAGTCGACTGAAGACATTCTTTGTCAACCAAAGACTTTGTTTTTAGCATAGTCTACACAAAGGAGCACGGTGCTGGTAAAAGCTCTCAAAGTCATTGTGTGGCTTTATAATTTCACCACTTAACTGTGAAAAGTGACCTCGAGAATACAAGAGATCATGTAATTACACACACTGTATTTACACAGAAAACCACAAATAAATGGTGCGTTTATCTGCAAAACCGATTCAACTCACAACTCACACACAAATCTGATAACTCATGACATGCCTTCTCTTTTCTGCGGTTGCAAATATAAGTCCCATAAAATCCCCCCAAATAGTTAGTCGAATAGCACAACATTTGGTCGACCATGAAACCATCAACCGATTAATCGACAAAACGATCGCAGGTCCACAGCCCCAGTTGCATCTTGATTAGCCGCAGGTTTTACGCTGGATACACTCCTCAACGCAATTCTCTCCACCCATCACGGTGAGTATCAAAGTGTTCTGCCCAAAGACACAACATTACGCAACGCTAGCGCCACTTTTAAATCACTAGGTTACAATTTCTCAATAAGGCAACATCATTCTGTAAATTGAGCGCTTTACCAATATCAACCACGACCAACTTTTCCAAGAAGTAAATTAATGGTGTGATGCGACACTCCTAATGGACACGGTAGAAAATTATAAATATTTTGGTTTGTCTCACACTGACACGACCAAGCACCAAGCATCCTCTGTAGATCCCTCACCCTCCATCTCAGGACTTACACGTCACAGCCACCACCACCACCACCACCACCACCAGCAGCAGCAGCAGCAGCAGCAGCAGGAGGGCGTAGCGATCTATTTCTAATGAAAATACATAAATAAAACATGCAAATTCCTCATCCAAGCCCTTCCTTGTCAGTTCTGCCGAGTTAAGTCCCGATCAACAAACCCGACACATCCAGCGTCAGCAAGTCTCCACAGGGCCCAACCGCATTCCCTATCCTCTCCGCATAGCTCTGCATTTATTTCCATTCTACCCCTCTTTTGCGTAAAAAAAAATAAAAAATCCCTACAATTGTGGACTCTTTTGCATTTGGCCCCTTTCTAGACCCACCCCCCCCCTACACACACACACACACACACACACACATACTCTTGGTGTCCGCGTGTGTGCTTATTCATAGAGAAATGGCCTTTTTGTCTCTGCCTCTCCCCGTCACAGAAGGTCACGCAGGCTTACCCCCACCGAATAAAGCTGCGGCCATTGTTATAATTTGCATTGATGCATAGAGAGGAGAGATAGGGGTGATATGTGACCATGTGTGAGTGTATGTGTGTGTGCGGGTTAGCTTGGACGGGGGGGGTCGTTGTACCGTTGAGGTTATGCAGAACGAGGACTCCTTATTTTTCACACCCCGCCTTCGCCCTCTTCTCCAACTATCCTGCATCCGTACACACATCCGTCTATCTTACCAACCCTTCACCCAACCACCCAGCAATCCTTGGTGGGGTGGGGGGGTAACGGAGGCCCTCTTCCCAGCCACAAGGTCAGTGTCAAGGACGGAGCCGGGCCAATTAGTATGCAGATCAGGAGGTGCCATGTCGTTTAAGGGTATTGCTCTGATGCAATCACATTAGTTAGGCCAGCGAAGAATTCCCCATCTGACCTCAATCATACGCCAGGGCTGAGGCAGGAAGCAAATGGGAGGAAGAGGGGAGAGAGGACACGCGTCGGGAGAAAATAGACCCAAAGAAGGCAAGACGGAAAGGGGGCGAATCACCTGCGAAACCTCTCCATCACGGGACGCCATCACTCCGCAGCCTCCATCTCCCCTGTCCATTCCACTCAGCAGTTATACAGCGAGCCTCGTGTCAGATACGGGCAAAAGAGCTGATAGACAATGGGGGAAGCCTATAGGGAACATCGAATTATGGTGGTGGTCCAAGAAGAAGGTCTATAGAGGATGGGAAGTTTTCGTATACGATGGTTTTTACAGCAGCGGTAATGCGTAAAACTACCTTGTGAAAAGATCATGGTCACGATAAAGCAGCAGGTGCAGAATGGGCCAAGCTGCAGCAGCACATGGGGATATGAAGATTTAATGAATGTTGTCTTGACTGGTCTTTTTGAAGGCTTGAAAACTTATCATTTGGAGATGACATTTGGACAGTTTTATGATTTTCTTAAGACTTTTGGAGTCAAAAACAAGCTCCTGGATCAAGTCTCTAAGTCTTATAGAAATATGCATAATAGAATGTCCCACCTTTCCATGGTGCCACATGAATGGTATGAAACAGGAAAACAAATATTTATTGCAAAGAAATGATAACTTTTTGTGTTGCCTGCCTTTTAAAGCTGTATGATATTGCTATTCCAGTCAGGCCAGTCCCACCATGCCCCTCCACATTGCCCAACTTGTCCCACTTTTACTACCATTTGCAGTCATCCTTCTTGCTATGGCCACCCATTAGAGAAAGGCCACAATGAAATAAGTTTGGGTAAGTAGACCTTGGCAACTTCATTGTTTTGTTGTTTGCATGTTTTTGGTGATTTAAAATCTCATTCACAACATGATGAATGTTGAAACACAGGGTTTGTTTTTGGGACTCGTGTGATCTCCATGCTGTTTGCTGCTTGTTTATCCAAATTTGAAACCTGCCAATGGGACAAGCCTTTGGTCACAACTCTTTCAGGCCTCAGAGAAAGATTATAATTTGCCCCCCACCAACCACTCCTCCACACTTATCCCTACTCCCTCTTTTACTCTCTATGGCTTTTTTGAAGAAATCTACGTCTAGGTTGTAAATTTTGTCCAATACTTCTTCTTCCACTCCCTCTATCTTTCTCCCCCTTGTCTGAATTAATGAGATGGGGTTTGATCAGGGCAGCCAAGTGTTCACTGGGAAATCTCACGGCCCGCCTTGTGTCCCGTAATAGAATTTGCATCTAATGCATACATAAATCAAACATCTTTCTGGACATTTTCATATGCATAATGTCATTTCATCCTGTTTCTTTCCAAGTGGGGAGCTGTGTCGGTCTGAGGGAGCGGCGCGGCGGAGAGGAGGGGGCTTCGATGTAGGTGGCAGTGGTGCGATTGTAGTTGAGGATATTTTGTTTTATGTTTCTCTTCTCTCTTTCTCACTTTTTTGACTTTCTCTTAATACTTTCAATTTATTGTGCTGACTCTGTAGCCGTGTTGTGAGCCATGCACTGGGGATCTTTGGGGTTTTGCTTGTCAGATAGTTATATTGAGAGATAAAAAAGCCGGGAGAGAATACACATGGGTAAGTGCGTGTACGCGCCACGCCGCCATGTTTGTGTGTGTCTGACGCGTGTTGATGATGGCGTTTCAGAAGTACCAGAGCGCGCTTCATCACATCTCTACCTTATTCTTGAGGGCTTTGTTATGTAAATGTGGGAGGGAAAAGTAGCAGATTCAAAGTGCTTTTTCTTCACATGGCGGTAGGAGATAAAAAAAAGCAAGTGACAAGGTGTCTTGATTGTCCTTAGTGCTTTGCTGCAGCGCCGCTAACAAGGCTTGATATTGTAGAAATTCCATTTGCAACCGGCGTAATTTGCATCTTTTGGACAATGCTTATGTGCATTATTAACTCGATCCGCATCTGGAAAGTGGGACAGTTTTACAAAGAAGTGGACTGGAGGCTACGCTAAATGTTCAGGGAAAACTGCTATTGGAGCTACTTTTGATTCAAGCTTTGACCAGGAAGTAACCACTTTTTGCTCGCAGTTTATTATTGTTTTCATGGAATCGAGTACCTAAAATGTTCATAAGGTATTGTATTTTCAGAAGGTGATATTACATTTAAACAGGATCTCTCTCAGAGCACAATATTTTAGTCAACAAGATGGGTAGAGCTTTCCACTCTACACAATCGAGCAGGGGACTAATCATTTAAATTGGACACATGGGTGGTCAAAACACTGCCTCACGCTTCCAATGTATTTCATAACATATGATGGCACAAATCAGAGAAGTCTATACAGAAATGTCAAGGAATAAGATGGAGATGTCTTTGGTAAGACTGTAATCTGCATTCTTGTTCCTCGCACTGTCTGAAGATTGTTTGGTTATTTGATACGGTAAAGTGAGCTAAAGATGCGGACATGACTGTTATTTTGTAGTCGTTTTTGCCATTCTTTCTCCTTTATGGTGTATTTTGTAAAAGTAGCAAACCTGAAGAAAGAGCCCTAAGCAATGCCAGGACTGACTGAGCGTTGGTGATGAATAAAGCGGGTTTAAAGCTGTGCACACCCCCTAACATTCATATTAACACACCAAGGGACGAGTTGGATTGATTTAAATGCAGTAAATATAAAAAAATGTACTTCCTTCTTATGCAGTTTGAAAATTGGAAGTCCTAGAATGTTGCCAGGTGAGCAACTCTCTAGTCGACCATTGGTCTACCATACAGACTAATGGGAATGTGTTCATATACACCTGCTTATCTGGGAGTCAACACCCACCTTCCTAAACCAGGATACACACATGTGTAAATGCAGCAAGGGACAGGACAATTTGCTGTGTTCATTATTTTCTATTAGTGCCAATATAATGTTTGTGGAAACCCTGAGAAAACCAACAGAATAAAAAGACCAGACTGAGAAGCAAAACTCTAAAGGAAATCTGATCATATTTGGCTACGGCCCTAATTGTAATATATGTACTTCTGTGATTGAAAACACCTCTCTTAAATCAGCTTGTGTTGTCATTAAAGTTGTTTTGAGCCTTCCATCTGAAAGTTTTTCAAGCGATCCGTTCAGTGCACATTTTGTTCAGAAGTGACAGAGAACAATGAAAGGTGTGTTAGCAGATGTAAAATTGTCTGCTTTGCATTTGAAACCATAAACAATGGACTTGATAACATTCAGCTTGTATCATCAGTCATATTCGTGCCACTGTCTCGATAGCACTTTCAATCTGAACCTTTTTTTGTGTGTCTTCAATGCGAGTGTTGGTAGCGCTGCAGATGCTATCCCTGTAAGGCGAGGCGTAAGCAGGCTGTGCAGATACACAGGGCATCAGTCACTAGGGGGCCCCAAAAGCTGAATGTCCATCAATGACTTTGGAGAGTACTGGTAATCAACAACTCTGAGCATCACACAGCAGTCACACGCAGTAGAGCATTAACATTATTTATCTCTATTTATTTTCTATTTGGGTTTGCAATACTTTTGTTTCTAATTGCGCTATATTGATCCAATTAGTTTTGTATTAGTTGCTTAAATAGCATGAAAAAGCTAGAACAAAGACTGAACTCATCATAAATGTCTTTTTGTCTTTTTAAGGGGAGGAGCCTATTGTACATGTTTTTAGTGGTAGGGGAAACCAGAGTACCCTGAGGAAACCTACGAAGACACAGGAAGAACATGCAAACTCCACACAGAAAGGCCTGACGCTACCTGGGAATCAAACCCAGAACCTTCTTGCTGTGAAGCGAGAGCACTAACTGCTGCGCTACTGTGTGTATCATATATATTGTCAAATGTTTCACAATCCTATTGGGAGCTGTCACAATATCCAGTTACAAGCCCCTTTGCTCCGTTCAGTGCAAACATGAAGACACAACTGTTTTTTTTAGCACTTTTAAATGTTTGGAATGTGACAATCATTGTTTATACCAAAGGCTTGTCAAGGAATTTGAACAGTTAAAGCAAACATATTACAATAACTGTTGTACTTTGAGATGCATATCGTGGTAAAATTGTACCAAGACATTTGGATATTTTTTGACTCTGTCCAGTTGTCCACTCCAAAAGACTGAACTCTTTCCTCAGGCCATACTTCCGTCACAATATGGATGGTATTTGGTGCGTGCTAGCATCAGATGGGACACTCCAGCTAAGAGCCTGTGTGAGCTGACCTGTACACGGCCTCGTCCCAGCCCGCTAATGCAATGTGACGAGGATATGTCCACTCCCATAAATAATACAGGCACAAGAGCTAGCAGCGCCGTCGCTATGTTTACATGGCAATTAGGTGTCACCTCTGCTCACTTTGATATTAATTAAAATGTAATGTGCTTCAGTTATTTTGCAGCTACACAAGTCATAAAGGAGTAAACAGCAACTAATAAGTACAGAACAACCTCTGCATATAAACACCCAAGTAGATTTACTTTTCTGATCCTTTTTTTCTTACATGAATTGAAAACTGATTTTAAGACAGTCAAGGCTTGATTTTGTGACGTAAATACATTTAGTTATTTGATCATGTATATAATGTGAACTGGAGATTGAAACCACCCACTTCCTTCTCGTTGTAAGGTCACTAACCACTCTGCCACAGTCCACTAATATGAATGACTTAATAATGAAATGTTCCACATAATAGTGAGAACATTAAGTTTATCGAACTATTAATAGACGTATGAGTAGGGTAAATATTAATTGAGTTCAAATTGCCTTCTCACTGAGTGCATTATCAGTGTCCTTGAGCAAAACACTTATTTGGGTCAGTAACTATAATTAACATCTAGCCAAAAGCTGAAAGGTGGTGCTGTCACACACCGCGAATAAACACAGCTTTTTCAAAAGGTGAAGTGAAGCGGGGTGGACACATGCAGGTATAATAAGATCTGGAAGATGAATGAGTCAAATTTGTTTCAATGATGCCAAAAAACGTCTTCAGTGCTGCCCACTGTGTGACGGCAGAAACGTGTACCACATGATCTGCCCTGACCAATGTCTACCAGAGCTGGTGCGGGTTGACATTGGCGCTCCAGGGAGAATTCTTTCTGGACCTGGAAGTGCAATACCACTAATCAAACTGGTGCTTTGACAGAAGAGTGTCTTATTCTGCTCATTATTATTATTATTATTATTGAATCCATCTACTCTTGGGTCCACTACTCATCTACTCCCAAATTGTCATACAGAGCTCTTTCTTACGAGTTTGTGATCAGTCAAAGGGTTGATAATTAGATGCATGGATAAAATAGCTCAGAGCGGTTTGTTTTTATCACGAAGGTCTGCTTTTACAATTCACATTATTGGGGGGAAAAAACGAAATCTCATACTCATTTACAGCAAAAAAATCATGCGCTAATTCATCTCGAAAGCATTGTCGCAGTGGCAACCCTAGATCAATGAGGTAAACAATAACAAATGTGATGGTATAGCTCTATTTTAGAGAATAACACAGCATTAAAACATTTTTGGTTGTATATTCAAAATGTGTGCGTGACCCCTGGCCACTTGATCTCTTTAACATCACACCACAAATGCCCAAAAGTGTGTAAAAGCTGATTATTTAAGCTTGGTCAACTTATCCAACACTACCCAAGCATCTGCACATTGCCCAAAGAGTTGAGACACTAAAAACTGCTTAAATTCTACGCCGCTAATTGGAACAAGCGCATTGGCATCTTTTTCTTTTACATTGGGCATCGGAGAATTGTTCAAACCAAGCAGATAATAGTCCTTTACACCCTCCATTTAACAGAGTGGGCCTTTTGATAAGAGCGTAAACTTGTGACACTCCTTAAATCAATGACCATGGATGTTATCTTTGTGCATCTTAGATGTTGAAGCAAATCAGTACGACGGAAAATCTGATTTATAGTTGATGGCACAATTGTGATGCCAGACACAAAAAGCGGCTAGCCTGTAAACGTGTGTGTAATCAAATATAAAAGCGGATTTTTGGACCATAAAAAGTAAGGATGCTTTAGAAGAGGACATATCACATTTATGCTGGATGTCTCAAGTTGAAGAGACTAACAAATGAGATAAGTGCAGTGAATAATTTATTGAACACATAAAGTTCGTCACGGGGGAAAAGAAAGGATGGTAGATCGAAGAAAAACATGTCTTACTCCTGGAAACTTATTGTGTACGGTGAAGATAGGAGCTTGAGAGGATGAGGCGGCTGGTGCTTCTGGTGCGGTGGTGGAAACAGGAGAATCGTACACATTAGATAGTTTATCAAGTTTGTCTGATGTGTTTATATTTATATACTTACAAATATGTATAATTACAAGTATAGAAATAGTCCAAAAAAAGTACAGGTTTAAGATCAGGGTCAGCGGTGACTCGGCACTTAGAATATTCCCCAACAACAAGGAAATACTCATTGCTGGAGAAGTTTTGGCTGCCATTTTCCCCATCATTATCATGTATTTTATAATTGTCAGATTGCGCATGAAAATTGAGGGGTTTTTTACCAAAGCACTATACATTATCTTTAACATTCCACTTAATTTTATCTGGCGTGTACAACTCCTGCAATGGAAACAATAGATGGATACCTCTGGATATCAAATGGAAGGACTGAGCTTAAATAACAATAAGGGGGGGAAATATTTACTAAACACTGATATTTGCCAAGCATTGTCTAAATTTTTTTTTTTTGCACCACTTTTCTCACTGTGTTTTCAGTTATTTTTCTTACATTTGTTGTTCTTGAACGGGAAAAGGTTTGACAAAAACCCAAAGATTAGCCTTTCAATACCTACTGCCCTGACTACTGAAACTTTTTAATGTGAAAAATGTGAAAACTGTGACATGAAAAGAGAGGCAAAATAACCAACTTAAAGCATCCAAAGAAGTGCTACTGTATACTACTTGAGTAATATTCATTTATTGTATATCCTTTTGTAATTCTGCTACAGTTTTGCTTCTTGTGAACTCAATTAGAGATGAATTCTACCACTTATCCCATCTTGTAACGCCATCTACCAAACCAACTCTCCAGACTCATCAGCCTTTCTCCAGATTTCCACAGCGTGAACATTTGGACACGTCCCAAGTAAACCAAGTCTAGTCAAACCACAACACCGCCACAACTGCCATCACAGCTTAAACAACCCATCCACCATCTCCTCCCCGTCATCTCCTGCCAGAGCCATATGTGGACGTGACAACTTCAGCGGTGGAAGGTGCCTCCCCGACAACTTTCTCTCAGGACGGCCGGCTGTGTACCTCGCGTGCTCACGGCGGCGGGCGCAGCGAGTTGGAACCCGAGGCGGAGCAGCTGCACGGGCAGGTGGCGGCCAGCACGTAAAGGAGGAAGAGGAGGGATCTTCGACTGGACATGCCGCGTGCTCTCCTCCGTCAGATGCTGCAGCAGAACATCTGGGAGAGGACGAGGATGGCGCGTTGAGAGACGAGCGCACGTGGAAGTGTTTATACAGGTTGGATGGGAGGCAGATGTGGAGGAACACAACAGGAGGAACATGGAGTCTGCAAGGTTTGGGAAGATGGAGTCAGATGTTGTTAGTAACGTTTCTGCTTCTTCAAAAGATGCTTCTTTTACTCCTACTTGAGTAATATGTGCACTTGTGGGTTACTTGTCCCACTGTGAGTAAATCTACAAGTGACAAAAGCTTTATGTTGCCAGTAATCAATTATTTAAACATTTGTGGTTTTTTGCACCGCTCCTTCTGATACTATTTAGTTTTTCTCATTTTTGTTGTCTATCTTTTGAAAATACCAGATTGTGTGCAATATTTCATGTTTTGTCCTTCCCATTTCATGAACTTCAAAGTATTAATCAGATATTGCGTCCAGACAGTTAATATTTTTCATTTTATTTCATTATTTTTTCTTGGCTACTCTACCCACCTCTTGCAAATAGCTAAAAACAGAAATAAAGTTTTTGAAATATATTTTAAATGAATACCAAGTCGCACTTTTTTTTTTTAAATTTCTCTTCCTCTACGTGTTTATCTGAAATACACACATCTAACATGTACTTTGCCCATATTAAAGTGCATATACAGTTTCATGAATAAAGACAACCATCTACAATACGTGTTTACATGTAAATAAATAAATAAACCACACACAGTCGGACGCCCTTTATTCAGGCTTGAAATTGGCGCATTCTCGACTGACGCTTACTAAACCCCCCAAAATCATTCAATCCACTTCAGTCTGTTGTAATGCCAAATTAGTTTAAAAAAGAAAAAAAAAAAAAAACGGCATTATACCCCTCAATGCAAACTAAATGCCCTGCAGTTCAATGCCAATTTATTTGCTTCTAATCAGCAAATAGTTGTCCACTTACCTGTAAACCTCTCAATGAGAAAATACCGCTTTGTTTGCTTTAGACAATTTACCTAAGCAATGAGATAAACCTTTTTTGTTTCCCATGACGACCAAGTGAGCGTCAGAATGTATAGGTAGATTTATCAGGCCCACCATATGCATAGGCATCCCCTAGCCTTGTAATAAAGCCAATTTAGAATACAATAAGGCAACTGGTCAGAGAGGCCCGGGTTAGCTAATGACAAGCGATATCTCCAATGCAATGAAGAAGCAGAGGAAGGCTTGAAATATTTGCTCAGGAGACACGCCGGGGGTTTCAATCTCTCCACAAATCCATTTATACGTTTGCTGCCTGATTTATAGCCTTATTTTAACTGTCTTCTACATGCAAATGCACTGCGACCGCTAAGAGAAATATACATAATGTGATTCTCAGGGTCATCCCTCCAGCCTGTCAAGTCGAGGGAGGTAGGTAGGCGGGTAGGTGGGACGGAGGGGGAGAGGGATTTAGGGAATTAGACTTTCCATAAGGGGTTGGGGGTGGGGGCGGGGGTGAGGCCGGGAGGGGGGCAAGGTGGCTGTCCAGACGCCTCACCCTCATCTGAATAAAGCCCACATTATAACACTATAGGCCGCAGAGAGATATTCATCATTCACGTTCGCGCCTCTATCATTATTCGCGCATAGATTTCCAAGAGGAGGCGTCAGCGCAGCGCAGGGGCTATAATTTGATTACATCCATATTGGCTATAATTCCACCAATGGAGGTTGTTTTTTTTTTTTTCCCCGTTCCTGCTTTTGTACTTTTCGGCGTAAAGTATGCAGAGAAACTAAAGTAATGTGCTTTTTTTTGACCCTGACACATACCAAGTGTCACGGTTAAGACCAGCTATATTTGTATTGCACATTATATTTAACAAATTGCCTACAATACACGGGGATGCTATTGCTTTCTTCCGGAATGTTCCACAGTACGATTTAAACAGCATGGCTACCTAGCATTAACTTCATTGCAGGTGTTTTTGCCTTTCATATGAAGGTGTTACTGTAAGCAGGGTCACTTCTACACCTCTACATGCAGCACCCACTCGTCTCCATGGAGTTTGATGCCGGAAAAGTTACATAGTGCACCTTTAAAGTACAAGAAAAATAAATAAATGCAAATAACGCGACACTAGAGTTTAATTTAAATTGTGTCGGCATTACTAGTTGCAATTTAGTACTACAACTACTATCAGTACGACTTGGATTTGATTTATCTTACCACAAATCGACCAAAAATAACTTTTTTGGTGCGGGGTTGGATACTAAAATGATCCACAGTGTAGTTTTTGATATACCAGCCTCCGTGGAAACAAGAAGGTGACGTTATACCGGGCCTTTCAACCGTGTTGCCATTGTTTTCTCTTCTTATTTACCCACTCAAAGTTGTATTTAGAGGGATTCATGCTGTACATATTTCGGTACATTCGAGACACTGACAATCCCCGTATTCACCGACCACCCATACACGCCCACTGCCTCTGTATTTATTTCAGTCTTTATTCATTTTTGTGTGTAGGATTCGGCAGCGTCACGTGCAGCGTATAACCACTTTTTTTTACACAAATTAAAGCGGTTTCGCTCATGACGACGCACCGTGCAGGGAAATCGGCGTCACTGTAGGCCCCAGAAGTCTTGCAGTTTTCGTTGTTTCGGATGAACGTTGTGATTTAAAAACGTCCAAAACATAAGATACTGCTCAACTAAACTACCAGACGTAACCCTAACATCTTCTTAAAAGTTTGATTCATGCTCCAAAAATATAAACTTCACAAGCATCTTATACTTAAAACACATAAAATTCACAAAAGCCATTAGATGTACAACCTTCATTGCACTTTTCCCTATAACCCCACACCACTAAGTAACTATTTGATTATGACTTTGCGTAATGAGGGCTCTATTAGGTCTCGTTGTGCATTAAGGGGATTACCTCTCAAACACAGGTATCACTCAGCCCTGTGGCATCTCCTCCTCTGGTCTCACACAAACGCGCTGATTTGAAAATGATTCCCCCGACAGGCAATTACGACCATATATCCCGACACGCGACGAGTTCAACTTTATTAAAGATATCTGTCATGGTGCGTCTCCCCGCCTGGACACGACAAAGTAGATCCATCAATTAGAGTCCCACCAATCGCATTAACGCCGGTATTAGACCTGCCTTTGCATTTTCTTTCACATTATTCCGCGCATCTTTCACCGTCGCGGCGGATGGAGAGATGGCGGTCCAGACAGGGGCGGGGCCGTCTGCGTGGACGGTTAATATGAAAATGCGACCGTTATTTCACCTTTTAATATGGGTCCTTGCTTCAATTCCTGGACTGTTTGGGGGCTGTTCAGTCGTGGCTCTCTCTGGGTACTCGCGTTGACCTAGAACACACATTTTAAACCAGTCTGCCTTGAGGTACGGCCAGGCATGTCTTGAAACAAAAGGTCCAGTTTGGATTCACACGTGGATTTAACTGAAAAATTAACCGGTTTGGAGTGTCTTGAACATACTTATACCAATAAAGAAAGCAAAACAATCACCATTACCAACTTTAAATAACCAGATAGTGGCCATGACACTGTTTGACACGTTATGTACCACAGTTTTTTTACGAAAAGGTCTGATTTGGTCATTTTTTGGTCGGTTTTGTGTGCCGTGATATCTTCCCAATCAAAAAAGTGTATACCGCGACTAAAAAAAAAGGTACGATTGCGCCAAGGAGCAAATTTGACCGACTTTGGACCAACTGGGGCTTTTAAGTCATCTTTTTCATGATTGTGTTTCTTTTGTTGGCAGGTGTCTTTTTGTAATTTAAAAGAACATATATCTCTCTGGTTTTGTTCTGCCTGTTATGTGTTTTATGTTTTAAACGATGGTAATTGTGATAAATATTTGTTGTATTTTTACTTATTCTTAGTCAAGCTGAAGTTTGTTGAAGGAAAGTTGGGGAAAAAAGCTTTAAATCTCACATACTGGAAATTAGATACGAAGTGAAGTGACACTTTTTGACAGTTTTTTTTTGACAAACATTTTACAAAATAGAGGCGTGGTCCTTGTTTATGATTATAATTGATGGGTAACAGTTATATATGTACGTCGCATTTGCAGTCCAAACCGGAAGTAACGTCAAAAATATCGCTAAAATAATACCATTTTCATAATTTATAATAGTAATAATAATGTCATTATTAACTGTCTGTTTTTCCTCATTCTTCCAAAGGCACTGAAAGGCAATGCAACAGGGATCCGGCAGGTTGGTCCATTATGAAAACAAGTGTAAAATAAATACCTTCTGGTGATTTAGATGATTTGAACTGAGGAATAAATCAATGTTTTCTTCAGTGAATGTCTAAATACAAATACTACACTATGGCTCATATGTATTTGCCTTAAGACTGCTGAGGCAAATCTCACTGTACACTTTATTCTAATGCAGCCTTTCTGAGCCCACATCAGTTTAAACCCGTTTCCTTTTTCCCTCTGAGAAATTAACCATTCTATTCACTGCATAAATTTTCAGGTTTTGCACCGTGCGACACTCCGGGGTGTTGAATTTTTTATAGCAAAAAACGGTCTAATAATTGTTGAACAGATGTAAGTGTTGGAGAGTAGGTTCCGTCAGAGCTCATGAAATGGAATTAGCATGTTAACCCTGCCTATGCCCGTGAATGGAAAGGGGCGGGGGCCCACGGACTCCCTGTTTGGGATTATTAAGGCGGACTGGTGAGTCGAGGAGCTCGGGGGGCCTGGCGCAGTCACAGGAGCCGTGGAAATGAGAAGGGGTATATCCGTGAACAGAACACACTGTACATATGTATAATTATATTCATCCATTCTCCACACATGTAATGATCTCATGTTGTATAACCAAAGTTTGGGGCGCTTTAGGCAGTGTAGTCCTGCAGTGTACTGGAAGATCACTTCATAAAGACATCACAAATTAAAGAAGGGAGATTAAATACAGATATAAATACATAACCCAGCCACAAAAAGTCTCAAGCCAGTGTACTTGTGCAGTCTGCCACTCAGTTACTCTTGTGCCAGTGCAAAAAATATATATATATATATAAAATTATGAAAGGTCAAAGTGTAACCATGCCAGCCAGATGAATTCTCTCGATATTGGTGAGTTCACAAAAGCTTGAGAATGCACTGGCCCGTCTCCCGCTGTTGGGTTTGGGCTGCGACCAGTGAGGCCGACCAATCACAGCACAGCATCGTGATGGGCGGATGTCAAAGGGACGAACCTAAACAAGCATGGCTACGCCCATATACGGGCTTTGGAGTGAATTTGAGGACCGGAAGATGTTTGGTGTTGGATTTTTTCACGTCTTGTCCCGCTGTCGACCAATCGGCTTCAAATATCCCTCATGATGTTCCGCCTTTTTTGACAACTTTCGGCGTTCTACACAAACAGGTGTCTTCTGCTCAAGGTCGTCAATGGGAAGAATAAAAAATGGAGAGTTATAAAGTCGAGGCGCATCTTAACAAGAAGGATCCAGTCATAAAAGGAATAAACTCAACTTTCCTCTTAAGTGTTGTTGTTGTTGTTGTTGTTGTTGTTATGTGTCTTTCCCAAATCAGGAGGAACTGGCAGAATTGCATAATCATGACGGTGAAACCAAAAACGAAACTTTCAACTTTTTTTGCATTTTGTGTGAAAATGGGGCCAAAGCATCCCGCACATCCTGCATAATAACCTTTTCAATGTGAGCCGCTGGTCTTCCTGAAAGTGACCAATAACAAATCGGCATAGTAACAGTGCACTGAACCAATGGCTTCTGCTAATTGGATCTGTATGGTACTGGATCCTCTTGCAGGAAATGGGCCGTTGAACTTCGGACCACGTTTCAGGGCCTTAACATAGTTTAAGAGATGACAGTGGGAGTGAACTTCTCCTCTTTTAGTTCACCATTGGCCAGAGACTCCCATTTGCCCACATGTTTACTGTATATGCGTGTGAAAACCCTGATATTTTCCCCAACATGCTGCTTGCTTCTATTTAAATAAACATGTCCGTGCGCCTGGTAAGTGGATGTTGTTTACCATATTTTGGAGAGGATACCGCTGGGTCCGGGGCTTGTAAACTGGCATCACTCGACTCGCTTGATCCCTCCCGGTCTTTTGAGTCTCGGTCCTCCTGAATTATTGAAGAGTGACCGAAGAGGGATTGGACAGGCCTGAAGTTTGACCTCCAGTTTTGTTTTAACTGCCGGAGCTCAAAGTGAAACGCTGCTCGGCTCCCGGCACGCCACGCCAACTTCATGTTTATGTAATGTCCGACACGGCCCTCTTTTGAAGCCCCCTGCATCTCCTCCCTCCGCGCTCGCACACCCCACAGCTACTGAAGATGCTGGAGATGCGCTGCAGGCTTGTTGGGAGATGTTTGGCCTGTTTTTATCGCTAATAATTTTGCAGTTTATGTTTTCATAGAGGTCAGGCTTCGAGGTAATATGTGCTAAGAACACGGCTAAAGCAGTTACATATGCAGTTCAGTCATTTCACACTAACTGGTGCAGTGGTGGATTTATATACTGTTGTGTCTCTTTGCAAGACACTACACCCACAATCCTCTGTCTGTTCTTAATAAGGCATCTGAATGGTTTACAATTGTACGTAGCAGACTTTGAGCTACTAAACCAAAGACTAGTCACAATCGCTACTAGTTTGCGGTCATAATTGCGACAAGAAGGGCATTATTTTTGTATAATAACCTCTGACATGGTCCTAGAGGCCATTGGTACACAAGTCTATACATTGTTTTAACTTAGTCTTTTTTGTTTCTTCTTCTTCTTCTTCTTCTTCTTCTTCTGTTACTTTTAATGGCGGTTGGCAGCTAACTGGAAAAGTGCATTTACCGCCACCTACTGTAGTTGTATGTCTAACTTCTTCTTCGTCTGGTGTTTTATGGCGGCTGGTATCTATGAAGTGTTACATTACCGCCACCTACTGTAATTGTACGTCTTCAAAGTATGTGTTTTACATTATTCTGTAAAAAAAATAAAAATAAATTGAGAGAACGAGAGTGAAATAGAGAGAGCTAAGAGCCTGTACATAATTTGTTCTAGTCAAGATTAATGCTCTTTACATGATACATAGTAAGATAATAGCGGGGAAAAAATAGATCTACTGTCATAAATAATCAAATCAGGCACATTGTTAGCAAAGAATCCTGGGACACTATCTCAGACACACGGGGTCCGGGCATGTTGCATCGTCAAAAGTGACAAAAAAGCAAAAAAGTCATCAAGAGTTTGGAGATTTTGACAGTGAGGACTAAGTGGGCGGGGCTGTTCCTCACTGCCCCTCACTTGTGGTTCAAAATCACCAGGTACAAGACAGTAAATGAAGACGTAATTCCGTATATACTTACATGTTCTGGCCGCTAGCTGCGAGCCGTCTTCCACCCAGGTCTGTCAGGTTGATCACGCCTCAGGACGAGCGGTGACATTTCTGAAGATGGCTCGCAGCCAGAAACATGTCAAGTACATTTTCCTGCATTTAATCCCTTTGAAAAGAACCAAAAGTTAATGAATATAAGTTGTGTTAACGCCAAGTGAAGGAAAACAATGAATAACGCAGCGTAAAAAGAAGCGCTAAATAGATCCTAGACAGTTCAATATTTATTCAAAAGAAAAGGCCCTATCAGCTTTCTAATAACAGCTGCGAGGAGAAGGTCGAGATGAAGGGAAGTCCATTTTGGAAATGTTCAAATCCACAGTACAACCAATAGCTGGTGCTGTGAAAACAAACAGGAGGCTTACATCTCTGCGTCGTGTCGTTTGTGCCTCCGCCGATTCCAGCATCACCTTCGATAGGCCTAATCATGCCTGTGCACCGCCGTTTCAGACCGGGGACATTGAGAGTCGAGTCCTCCGCTGCAGCAGTGCCGTGACATCACATCAATATTTAAAATCTTTCTTATGCATATATTCCGGCTTGTCCGACTTCATTAGACCCACTGCTCATCCCTCAGGCCGGGACACGCTCTCTCTCCGGATCGCTGGGATGAAGGGGAAGATGCAAACGCTGCTCGTAATGCCGCTCTGATAGTGTTATGTGTGTGTTCGATTAGAGAGGGGGGCTAAGGAGGAGGCGGAGGGGGCTCGGATGTGAAAGAGGGCACGGGAAGAAGTCTTCGCTGAAATATTTCTGTTCGCTAAAAAGGAGAAGATGGGAGGGCTCTCAGTCACCAGGTAGAAACGAAACAACAACCGATCTAAAGGATAGTCCAATATTTTATGTAGATATCTTACTTAAGCTCATGGAAATAAAAAACACTTCTATCAGTGTTACAATTGAAATGTAAAAATATTTGTATACATTACCTACCACTTTTCCCCCTTAAACTGTAATCCGTTAAACTTCCATCCTTACTGTGAGCGGGCTTGCATCTCCACAAACGTGACTCAAACATGGCGTGGAGGAGCCTCTTGCTTGTTTCCATGGAAATGCTGTTCCCTTGGCTGTGATATTACACATTATGGCATAAAACGAATGTTCCGAATGACCACCTCCAGAAAGTTACACAGTGTCGTTTTCAGAAGTTCCAATAAACATTTAAAAACTTTTTTTTGAAATATGCAAACCATCTTAACCGGGGTGAAGGGTCCTCAAAAGGCTTGTCTTCATGCAGATGTTGCTGCTTTGCCTGGAATGTTCCATAGTATTTGCTTAGAAATATTTCCATTCTACTGCGAATGCGGTCACCTCCACAAATTCACACAGTCACCTTTGGACCTCATTTCTAAAAACGCAGAGAATCAGAGATTTTTTAATTCTACGACTAACTTAAATGCTCGTCTTTTTCAAACACTATTGTATATTTAGAAAAATGCTATTCTGCTTTTGGGTTACAGTGCCTATAACATGTTTTTACGGTTGACTCATTTTCACTTTATTTGGTGTATTTATACCTGACATCAGACTACGGATACTCATTCCAGTCAAAGTTCATGCATAATTTGCACACAAAAGAAACTACTTTTTTGACTTTCTAAACATTAATTCAACATAATAAAGCTGCTCTCATATATTTTTATTGGTCAAATAAAAATGTGTTTGACATTAGATGAGTTTTTGCCCAGTGTTTGCTTCATAATTTCCAAGTGTGATGTCATCAATTACACACTGGAAGTGAAATTATAAACCTAAAACATCTGCTATTCTGTGATAACATTTTTATAATTTTTTAGCAAAATTCTAAATATATTTATCTTAACTGCAGTTTAGTTCAGTGAGTCGTCCGAACCGTCAGAGGCACTTTGAAGTGTCAGTGGCATATATTTTTTTCTAGCAATATATCACACTTAAACATGTGTTATTGTGTAGTAGTGACAGGCCTACTTAAACATCATGTTTCGGTGTTGCAATACTACTTTTTAGCCACACATGTCCTGAGGCGGAGAGGCATAGACGTTAATACCATTCTGTGCCTCTCCGGACACTGCCAAAATGCACGGGAAATAACGAGGATTGGAGTGACGATCTTTGGCTTACTTTGTGGTCAAACGCCTTGAACTCTTTTGTTGAAAATGAAAGCTGAAAATGTGCTCTTTAAATGGAAAGTTTAAATGGAAACCTCTTGTCCAGTGCGTTTTACCCCTCGACACATTTCCAGACATTATTCTATAACCAAAACTCCATTTTCCATGTCCACTTTACTGTACACTCCATCCCTTTAACACTTGCAAATGAGAGTAATTATCTTATGATTTCATTGCCCTGCTCCGTTCTCCGCACACTTGATAGCTCACGCCAGGCTTGCGCGACCAAATCCATTAACTTTAAGTAGCAGACACCAACGAAACAAAAGCCCTCCGTCTATCACGCTCCGTCCACGCTCTTTGGAACCGCGCTGACTTTTATTCAACACTTACCATCCATAACAACGTCCATTAAATGTGCCCGCAGTCCCCTCAAACAGGCGCTAATTGATACCAAGACCCGAGTTTGTCAAGCAATTATTAGCGCGCACTTAAAATGGTTAGCAATGGCCTTTGAGGGAGACTGCAACAGCGGGGGGGTATTTCACTTTTAAAAGGCGCCGCGCTGTTAGTTAATAATAGGCCTGGAAAAAATGGTGGCGAAAGATGACATCAATATGGGGATTTTTTGTATTTTTTTTTTTTCACTTTGGCGATTCATTTGAAAGAAGGAGATATCCAGCGGTTAATTTGTAAGGCATTAGAGTCCGTGGAAAGTGCAAGTAATTAACACTATAGCAATACAAATTAGTTGATAAGAATAGCTGTGAATCCATGACACCTTAAGTGGCTATTCCTTAAGTGCACACAATTAAAGATCTCCAAATGGCCTCTGTTAACTGCAGTTCACAGCGGCGAGAGCAGAGACACTAACCTGAATGGGAAATGACCATGTTAATAACTGCCATTGTCATGTTAATTGACAGTCGTACATCTATATTGTATTTAATTTGTTTGTATGGACACAAGAAACAACAGGGCTCAGAACAATAATAAAGAAAACATAAAACAAATGCATTTTAGATTCTAGACTTAGCCGAGGTCTTAACTGGAAAGGGGGATATGCTCTGTCCATGGTGCTGAACTTCAGTCTAGCGAACCAGTTTTATTCTATAATATTGTGGTAAATGGTCAATAAAAAGTGGAGAATATTTAAAATACAATGACCAAAATACATGTTTACCATTAATCATTAAGTTATTTTTCAAACAAAAACGACTATATTGTTTTATATACTGTGTTGCTTCGGGGCACTATGCTTTTCACCTGCTTGTCTCTATGGGTTTTTTTTTTGTTCTGCCTGGAATGTTCCACAGTATGACATTAAAAGGTGCTATCTTGCATTTGGATGAATAAAGGTGTTATTATTGTACTTATAAAATTAAATGACAACACCATAAATCTGTTAAATGAATGTTTAAACAGACAGAATAATGCCTCTCTTGCATATCAATAGTGCATTTGATGTGTTGGTGACATAGTGGTATTCCCATTTAGAACTCACGGTTACTTCTTGTATATTTGTATTTTTTCCGCACAAACTGCCCATTGACTGATGTAAAAGTATGATAAACATTTAGCACATGTACTTTCTAACTAAACCATATAATAAGTAGAAAACATTAGCGTATGACTTCAAGTATTTTCAGGCGATCAAGCACAAGACATACAGTATCTTGAGTTTAGGCCGTTTGTGCACAGCTTTCCCTTTACAGCAGTTGTTATGTACTGAACAGGTCACCTTCATGTCTTGAATGGCTTCTCATTCTCAAGCCGCATGCTCGGAGAGTCAAGCAAATGTGATGGAGAGGTAAAGTATAAGCCAGGAGGGATTCTGGGATAAGGACCAGGGATGAGCCTCAAAGCCCACCACAAAGCACTAAGAGGCAAGTCAGCAGCACTTTGTTTACAATTTAATGTTTTATTTATTTGGGGGGTTTTTTTGCCATTTTTTCCTCCTTTTTCTGCGACTGAAACATACAAAGCTCACTCCCACCTGGACCTCATTCAAGCGCTGCCGTTTATCTTCCAGTCTCCACACTGAATTTGCATCAGAATTACCTCCAGAGGAACTGATGTTAAACTCCCCGACCAATGATTCCGCGGATCACTTAAGCCCCGAGCTTATCTGGGTTATTATAATTTTTGGGGGGAAGGATTTATAAAATCATATTTCATGAGGGAACACTGAACCGAGCCATTCCTGAGGTGTGGATTTCAGCAGACACTCACACCTGTTTACACGTTTGGCATTGGAGAACCGAGCACGTCTCTTTAGGCAAATCCGCTTTGCTTGTGTTCGTGGATAGTGACGTCAATTTACTTAGAGTTGACGTAGAGTTGAAACGTTGATCAAAAAGTTTAATTTAGTAACATGAACATCAGAAAAGTTTCAATCCCAGCTTTGAGCAAACAGCAAAATGTACATACAATTTACTAGAAATGTATTTGAATTGCTGCTGTTGACCAAAGTTCAACAACATTCTTTATATAAATCACACAATTCAACACTTTGACGGTTCTCGAAGTCTGTGTGAAATACTCTTTACTCTTAAGTACATTTTGAGCGGGCACAAAGTACCAATTCCTTTGTAAAGCTTTGTAGTATTCCATTACATGGTCCAATCCAGAGCATGTATTCTACGAAGGAGTAAAACAGTTTCTCCGTTTGTTAGGCAGTCATTTATCCCCAATTTGAGAAGCAAAAAACTACTTCAAATACATGTACGCGCAACAAGAGCAGTGTTTTTACCTTGCAGATTGAACCCAAAATTGCATGCTGAAGTACCACCATTTATACTCAAGCTAGTATTGTGAATACTTATTTTCAGCACATGTATTTAGTTACTTCCCAACACTGATGACAGATGGGATTGAGGTTGTCTGTGCACCCCATTTGATACTTTTATGAAAAATAATAAGAGACACAGCTTTGATGTAAATAAAAGAACCTGCGAGCACATGTTACATAAACGCACTTTACATGAAGCACCAAGACTGTGGGAGGACAATAGGATAGCTTTTGTTTATTATATCGACAACTGTTTCAGTGGTTTTAAGTTTATGTTTACATTTTTTTGTCCTCACTGGTTTCTACTGTATGTTATTTTAGTTGTGTTCTGTTGTATTCTGTTATGTTAAAAGTATTTGTAAAACCAAAAAAATATAATAATAATGTTTTTTAATTTATTTTTTTAAAGAACTGCCGCTACCTGGACCAGAACTAAAACTGAACTATGAACCACGAATACTTCTGATAAACTGGATGTGACGTAGCTTCTCTCTATATCTTCTGTTAGATCTGATTACCATCTCCTCCACTGCGACAGGCCAAACACTTTTTGGGTTTATATTTCACTTTTGCGTTTGACAAACGAAAATATATGACGACTTTATTTTGTTGAATTACGTTTCGAATGTCAAAAAAGTAGTTTATTTTGTGTAAATTATGCATACATTTTGTCTGGAATGAGTTATGTACCTAGTGTGATGTCACTTCCTGTCATTTTCTGCAGATTTTTTGACATTTCTCCACAAATACCTGCTCGATTGGTGTAAAACAATCATTTATATGTACAACAGGTATAAATACACCAAATACAGTCAAAATTTAAAAATGGTAAAGTCCTGTCATAGGCCCTTTAAGTCTGTATGTACTCAGATCTAAACCGGGGCAAAGAAGTACTTTGTGTACAACTGCCGTTCTCATCAGGTAAAGCAACCAGTCACAAACGCATCCAAACTTCTGTAAACGCTCAGTCTCGTTTCTCTCTTTCTCCCCCCCCCACGGCCCCTCCCCTCCTCGCGTTCTCTCACGGCAGGAAGTAAAGCGGTTTGACAAAGTGAGATTAGACTTGCGCATCACCTCAAACCATGCAGATAAGGAGCAGGTGCCTGGGTCCTCGCTCGGGAAGTTTGTGTCATAACAACACTCGTGCACTTGCTTTGCCCGCGGCGAGCAATGCACAAAAACTAAAAATTAACACTACTTCTTTACAAGATAGTTCCTCAGTTTTAGCAGAGGAAATTACACATCACTCGCTTTTACCGCTCTTGGGAAGAACGGACGCCGGACAATGCAGCGAAAGCGATTGTGATGGAAAGTGCTCTTCAACTTGTTGGTGGAAGGAAAGAGCTTTTTAAACCAGATGTCCTCACGATGCACCAGCCATTATTTTCCGCAGTCTTTGTGGACGCACTATTTGTCTTCTCCGAGTCGAGCCTTTTATCCACCAGCCGCAGCCGCTTTTATGCAAAGTGTGACGCTCGCTCTCCGTGTTTGAACAGGTATAATCTTGACGGGAGAAAACCGGCCCGAAGGACTCACTTTACTGATGCGTCTTTGTCAAGTTTCAGCCCATTAAAATGTGTTTTAGTTTTAGAGCCAAAACGTGCCCGACAACACTTTTTACTCTTGAAAAATGAATGAGAACGTCACACAACAAATTCTTGATGAGAGGAACCAGCCCCAAAATGCGTCAATAAAAATAAGAACCGTGCTGAAGACCTATCGTACGGAGCATTGTTCGGCGTTCACTTTATTTATTAGTTAATCAGTTTGGTGATGTATTGTGTTAAAAAAACAAAACAATCTGGAACATTTAAATTCAAGTATTAACAAATGATTTACTTTTTTTTAAACATTATTTTTCTCAACCTGAGGGTCGCGAGAGGATGTTCTAGGGTTGTCAAGATGATACGGGGACAAGGTAAATGTGGAGTCCTGCTAATTGTCTTGTCTTATGAAAATAAAATTAAACTTCTTTATCATTTTGTGGCTCGCCTTTTTTGTGTGTGTGTGTGTGTTGCCAACGGTTGTTACTATGGCGGTGGTGATGTTGAGAGCCACTGTTTTAGGTCAGTTTAAAACAGTGTTATGTCGTTCATATTTTCACAAAGGCTTGCCAACCCGACACTTAGAATATTATTAAATACTGACTTTTTTATATAAAGGTGACAATGTAAAGTATATGAAGTTCGTAGGAGTATTTATGCTTCAATACTGTGTTACTTTGATGATATTTGAGGGAATGTATTTATCTTTGCCCCCTGACACATTGAAGGTAGAACTTCTTTGTGACATCCCCCTCCTCTTCCTCTCTTCCCGTCCCCCTTTTCCTCTACTGTCCCGCCTCTCTCCTCATTCATTCTTTCTTTCCTTCCTCTTTTCCCTCTCTTCTTCCTCTCTTTCTTCCTCCTTTGCTCGCTCTCACACACAATTAAAAATGCATCAGGGAACGGATTAGATGCGCGACCCCCGGCTCTACTGATCCGGAGTGTGGAGCTGTCACAGAGAGCAGAGATAGTGCGGGAGGAAAGGGGGGAGAGAGAGAGAGAGAGAGTGAGGGGGAGAGGAAGAGGAGGCGACTTCCTCTTCATCCTCCTCCCTCTTTCACTGCACACGGCCTTGTGGGAGGCTTTTTAAACGTTATACATTCTGAGACAGAGCATGGAGGGATTCAAAAATGTCAAACTTGTTATAACACTTTATCTTAACTAAACTTTTATGAACCTTATTAAACATGAACAAAGACTTATTTCATAATAAACTAAGTGTTTATTAAGAATGATTCAGGCTTGATAACTACTATTAACAGCTGAATTAAGTCGCCTGAATCTTTAGTATTAAACTATGTGTGAAAGATAAATGTCTTTAACACTTCTTTACGCTGGATGCCACAGCATTATTTTCTAAATTTATTCTTCACCTATTTTAAAACAAAGATGGCATTGTGATTTATTCTTATTATTTAATACAATTATCATTATTTTTTTTTATTTTTTTTATTTTATTATGGTAGCTATGGAACATGTGTCCTCGCTTGTGTCCTCAATGAAGATTAAATGAATGAAATAAAAAATAAAAAGTATCTATATATACAATGATGCTCTTCCATTCACTCTAACCAAAAGGAGGACAGAAAATAATAAAGTAAAAGATAAGCATGTTGTAATTAAAGGTACATTGTAAAACATTGTCTCTATGGAGATGTTACAGCTTTGCCTAGAAACTTCTGCGGTGGCAATAACATTTTCACTGTAAATATGTATATAAAGTAGTTTTAAACCAAAAGAGGATGGAAATGTGAACAAATCTACTAAAAATTAAGTAACCGCAGAAAGTTTTTGAATTGAACTGAGAACCAAAGATTGTCTATTGTCCAGTGCGAAGCCAAAATCCTCACCACGATCCAGTATTTTGCCCTTCGTCGTTCAAACAGCTCGTCACCGAATCCCACACAAATCTCTGTTCCAGGTGTTAATTCTTTGATGCTTTGTCACCTCTTCATTTTTACAAATAATAATCGCATTCATTGCTAATTAGAAAGTGCGCCTGGAAAGTTTCATTTCAACTTTTAATGCGATTGAAAAATGAAACACCTGCTCTCGGCTTTACAGCTCCTACGGCCCGAAGTGTAACCCAGGTGAGAACTCCAAAAATTCAAGATAACGTCTGAACCTTCTCTCAATAAAATCATTTGCCGACACGTCTAAGAGTGCACACAGGCAAAACAATGGATTTTTTTGTTGCCTCGAGGGTCATAATATTAGCATTCCAGGGCTCGCTGCATAAAACTGTGCTAAATTTGCACTTGCAATTTATCTTCTGGTATTTCATCACCTTTATAAGTTTTGCACTGTCAAAACGTAGGGGCGGATGTGACGGAGGAGCGCTCACAGGTACAGGAGAACGTGTAGTGCGGAGTAGAGAAGGTGAACAGGCAGCACGCTAACTTTAGAGAATGTTCCACAGCATGGCATTAAACCGAATCTCGCTTTTATTCCTTGGCATGTTTTTTTTTTTTATGACTGTGAATGGGCGCAGCGGTCCACAGATTTCACCAGTTTAACGCAAAAATTTTGGATATTTCTTGGGAGACAAACAGGCGGAGGACACTTCAAAATTTGCATATGCACATTGAAATCACCGTAAAGTACAATTATTATCATTTCATTAATTCACTTTTTAACAAGGGTCTTTTATTATTATTATTATTATTATTATTATTATTATTATTATTATTATTATTATTTATTAATGAATTATAATACAATTGTCTTTTTTACAGATAATAAATTACAGGTTTTGTCTCTTTTTTTCCCTCCTAAACATAATTTACTCTAAAAAAAAAAAACATGTTTTTAGTGAACAAATACTGATATGTACTCATCGTTTATTACTTATTGAGACTTTTAGTTGGCAAATACACCTTGTAAAGTGACAATTTCATCTACAAACACATAATGAATTAAAATAATCTGTCCTCTTCCTTCAATTGTAAGTTAAAACCTAGAAACTTTTTAACTTGATTTATTTGAAAGTAAATTTTTCGGTAACCTCTATTGTACTTCTTGTATTAAATAGACTTTTTGAAATAAATACCAAACTTCTGATTAGGATGATGTCAAGATGATTCGATTTTAATGGACTAAAACATAATAATCGTGAGAATAGAGGCAAAATTTAGGTCTTTCAGTTCAATCTATACAAAAAAAAGTAAATTTGAACGTAAAGCGCACTGTTTATGGCAAAAGTTTGCTTTGATAAAGCTGATAATACTCTAGATTGTTGTGAATCTCAGCAGGTGTTTGGTTATAGTGTGAATAATTGTGAATAATCGCAAAATTGTGAGCGTTCAGAAATGGGATATCGTGACAGCTACGGCAATCCCTTTGACTGATGGCACGTTTCATGGCGTTACCTCCTATTTATACGTCCCTCCTTATCTTCTTCATTACCCGGAAAAAAGTCTACGGAAAACTGTCTTGTGGAATCGTTCTTGTCAAAATTACATTAAAACCCCATGTTACCCAACCCAAGTATCTGATGACCTTTTTATTATTATTTTTTTTTTTTTACTTTCCGCCTTTTTGCCATTCCTTCCGGCGCTCCGCAAATCCCAGTCCAGTTCAAATTTGCATCTCTCTGAACGTGACGGTGAAAAAAAAAAAAAAAAAAAAAAGAAGAAGAGAAGAAAATCCGAAAGTAGAGAAGAAAAAAAAGAAAAAAAAAATGCGTGATGGGAAAGATTTGGGTGGAAATGCTTATGCCGTGTACATCTGTCTGAGCGCGGGAGGGAGAAGAGAGTCGGCGCTAGATTAAATTTTCGCCGTCTAGAAAATGAGAAAAAAAAAAAGGGTTCGGGGGCCCTCTGTGTAGCGGAGTCTGCTTGGGGAGATCTTTATTCTGATCCTTGTTAGAATTGTTTATCACGGTGGCGGAGCGGCCGGCCCAGATAAAGCATCGCTCCATCACAGCTTTGACACACGCCGCAATGAAAGGAAGAAGCCGGGGAAATATTATTAATAGATGCCGACTTGATTTGCCTGGATTGTCGGGAAAAGTGGGGGCCCGGACGTTGATTACGCAGGGGCCCTATGAAGTTCTGTCAAAAGGAGCGCTATTTTTCATTAAGTGATAGAAGTCTCCGCTCTCTTTTCTCTTCGCTTTTCCCCGTTGCTTTCCAAGGCGCCGATAACTATAGCAGTTTTATTCTAAGCGGTTTTGTGTCGGGCGGCGGAGGCAGGGAGCGGGGCGGCGGCGGGGCAGTGCGGCGTGGGCGGAAAAAAAAAGGAGGGGAGGAAAAAGTTATCTCACCTTTTGACAATGCAGACGTATCGGCGGGATCATATTCGTAAGCGGCGATGATACGGGCCTTGGCGGTCGGCCTATCCGCGCGGGCATCTGTGCAGCCGAAGCGAGCCGCGCGGGGGGGGGGGGGGATCTGACAGAAGAAGCACGCAACACGCAACGGTTGTGCGAATGATGTTGGAATGTCGTATTATCCGATTTTGATAAGAAATGACCACGGAAAAATCCAAATAAATTAACGCTTGGGTTGATTTTTTTTTACTTTCTTTCTGATGTAATGACAAAGCAGAATAAAAGGAACCCCTTTAAAATAACGTTCTTCGGATAACTATTTATAAGGCGTTAAAAAGCCCAATCTATTTGTAGTAAGTGCTTATAAGGCATTACAAGCATTTATCACAAGTTTTCCTAATAATACCTTATTATACTCTTAATAAACATTTAATACGTGGATTATTTACCATATACATGTGTTTTGTTGGTTTATTAACATTTATAAGTATTATGAGCCTCCTTAAACCAATATCTTGTTCTTTTTAAAGCCTAAATAGTTCACAAAGGAACATTCTTTTAAAAATTACCTAAAAAAATTCAAAAACTGTTGCATTTTTTGAGCAGCAGCACATACGCCAGGTCAATGTGCAGCTGACGTTTGCGTTGCGTTTTGCTTCATGTCCTCTCCTCCTCTCAGCACCATTTCACGCCGAACTGCAGAAAAGAAAAATATGCTAAAGAAACGCAAATTTTTTGGGGTTTTGTTTCAAACATTAAAAACTGAACAAGACCTAAAACCTATAAATAAAATGTGACAAAGGTCCTCCTAAAAGCAACTTTACCTAAACGTTCTGACGCTCTTTACACCTGGCACGTGTATTGAATTATACTATTTTGCACATTTTACACATTTACGATGACGTCGCACTCAAATTAACTCCACATACTAACCACAACATTGTTTTGTATTTCATTGTAAAGTCCTCTTCCAAGATGTGTAGGAAACGTGTGCTTTGCGTTTAAAGCTTTGCAACACTAAAAAGAAAAGGGGGGCGAAAAAAAGCTTGTAAATCCGTTAAATAATATTCATATGTGCTAACTAATTGTATCAAGTAATGTTCTAAAAGTATCCAAATACTCGGCGGCTGAACCCAAAGGAAGTCTATAAAAGTGATTACAACATGTTCGGATGCGGCGCGGATGCTTTATTTTTGAGTGTTGCATTACTAATGGATATACAGGGAGACGAGGATTTACACCCGCCCACACGCACAATGCAGCGCGACGCGGGCGCCGTCTTGCATCACATTTATGTAGAGAACCGTAAAACAAAACAACAACAACAAAAAAACAGATGAAAAAAAGTCTCTCCTCGCCTCCCATCCCCCCCCCTCCCCCGTTTTTACCCCGGTTTCCACACCACAAACACACACACACAACACACACACTGACACACACGCGCACGCATACATACCAAAAGTCAAAACTAAAAAATGCATTTTACAGAAAGGGATTTTGAAGTTCACAACAGAATTTACGAGGCGAACAGGAATGGATTTAATGTATTGTTTTTGTTGTTTAAAATTTAGATTGACATTTTCTACGATGCTCTTTTTTGTCCCGTGCGTTGTGGAGACGGATACGGTGTGCTGGGTGAGTGTTTTACTCTTATTTTTATATTTTTGGAACATTAAAAACCTCTTGGGACTAATTATTACAAACAACCAAAAAAACCCGATGTATTATTTATGTATGTGTCTCAGAGTTGTCATAAACTCAGGATTTGGACAAATGGACCAAAAAAATGTGAATATTTCTTCAAAAAGAAAATACAATTGAACTGCTGCGGCTGCGCGCGAGGAGAGAGAACCAGAGAGTCGGTCTGAGGCAGCTAGACTTTGACTAAACCAAGTCTAAACAGGTCTAAACCAGGACTAAACCAGGACTAAACCAGAACTAAACCAGAACTAAACCAGGTCTAAACCAGGACTAAACCAGGTCTAAACCAGGACTAAACTAGGT
>BJKM01000370.1:397500-415000 GCA_015082035.1 Chaenogobius annularis
CTGTGCCTCTACACTCTCGTTCGTTAATATCTCGTCTCTCTCTGTTTTTCTCCTACTACCGTCTCCTTATAATCTCTCTCTCTTGTTTTCTCCTCTACACCTCTCTCTTCTATACTCTCTTGCTCTCATTGTTTTCTCCTCTACACTCCTCTTCTATACCTCTCTCATCTGTTTTCTCCTCTAACACTCTCTCTTCTATAGCTCTCTCTCGTCTCGTGTTTTCTCTCTACACTCTCTTCTATACTCTCTCTCTGTCTGCTTTTCCGGATTCTACAGCTCTCTCTCTATACGTCTCTTCTTTCTCTGTTTCTCCTTCTACAAATACTCGTTCTATACTCTCTCTCATGTGTTTTGTCTTCTCCTCTACACTCTTCTTCTATAGCTCTCTCTCTCTCTCGTGTGTTCTCCTCTACCCTCTTTCTATCACTCTCTCTCTCTGTGTTTTCTCTCTTCTAAAACGTCTCGATCTCTTATATATGTGATCCTGTCTCGCATCTACGTTTGTTTTTTTCACTCTTATAATTACAATACGTCCTTCTATACTTCCTCTTCTCTGATTTTCTTCCTCTACACTCTCTCTTCTATACTCTCTCTCTGTTATTCCTTCCTCTACGAAACTCTCTTCTATTAGCACTCGTCTCTCTGCTTTTCTCCTCTTAACACTCTGCATCTTCTATACTCTCTCTCTCTGTTTTCTCCTCTACACTCCTCTTCGTATAGCTCTCTCTGCATCCTGTTTGCTACACCTCGTATCGCACTTCTCCTTACTATACTGCTCCTCTCTGCGCATAATGTCTTTCATCCCTTTACACTGCTCCTTCTATACTGACTCAATCCGTCGATGTATTTCCTCCTTATGCCACGCATCCACGTCTTCTATCGACGAACGAATACCTCTCTTCTCTACTTGTTTGTTTCTCCTAATAGTTAGATCAGCCTCATCTCTTTCTAAGTTATCTTCCCTCTCTCTCTGTATATTCTTACTGTACTTCTACTCGAGCTCTACCGTTCCTATACGCTTCCTCTCTCTTATTTCTCCGTCTAATCATCTTCTTCTTCTTAACTGACTTCTTCTTCTCTTCGGTCACTCGTTATCTTCCTCTACCACCATCAGTATCTTCTATACTCTTCTCTCTCTGCTCAGACTGTTTCATTCCTCCTCTAGGTCACTCGTCCTCTATACTCCTCTCTCTCTGATTTGCTAACTCTTGCCCTCTCTTTTGATACTCTCTCGGTTTCTCCTCTAACACTCTCTTCTATATCCTCATCTGGGTTTTCTATCTCTCACCACTCATCTATCTTTCAATATACTCTCACTCTGCTTTTTCCTTTCCCTCTACACTTCTCTCTGTCTCTCCCTCTCGTTTTTCTTCTCTATGGCTAGTTCAGTCATTGTATTACTCTTCTCTCCTGATTTCTCCTCTAACAACTCGCTTTATATCTCTCCTATCTCTGGGGATTTCTCTCGCTACGCAACTCTCATTTTATAGCTCTCTCTTTCGTGTTTTCTCTCTCTTACACTCTCTTCTATACTCTCTCGTTCTCCTCTACTCTCTCTCTCATCCTTACTACTCCCTGGGTTCTCTACCTACCCTTTATGAAACTCTTTTTCGCTCCTTTATCACTCTAACTCGCCGTTCTCTCTTATTTGTCTCTCCCTTGCTGTTACGTACCTCTCTCTTATACACTCTCTCTTTCTCTGTTTTCTCTTCATTAACACTACTCTCTTCTTTTCAATACACTGCTCTTATATGCTTTCTTGAGTTTTCTAACCTCTACAGACTCTCTCTTGGATACTCTCGCTCTGTTTCCTCTGTACACCTCTCTTTATATAACTCTCTGCTTTTTCTACTCACACTCTCTCTGTGTATACTCCTTCTCGTTTCTCTACCATCTACTCTCTTCTTTATACTCACTCTCTCTGTTTTCTCCTGTACACCTCTCTCTCGTATACTCTCTCTCTCTCTCTGTTTACTCCCTCTACACTTTCATTTCTCTTCTACTCACTTTTCCTTTTCTTCTCTACACTTTCTCTTTTTCTCTTACTACACTTTCTCTTTTCTTCTCTAAACACTTTTCTTTTCTCTTCTATCAAACTTTCTCTTTCGTCTTCTAATTCTCTATCTTTCTCTCCGTTCTCTCTAACTCTTATTTTCTCCAATCACTCTCTTCTTTTAAATGCACTCTGCTCTCTGTTCTTCACTGCTACACTTTTCTCTTTCACTAATCTGCGCACTATTCTCTTTTCTCTAACTTTCATTACTATAGCTTCCTATCTTCTCTTCTAGACTCTTTTCTCCCCTCTCTTTTTCACATCTCTTCCACTGCATGCTCTCTCCCATCTTCCTCCTCTTTCACTTCTTTACTTTGCTCTTTCGATGCTCTTTCTCCCTCTCTTTTCTTGTCACTCTCCTCTTTTTCTTTCCCTCTCTGCCTTCTCGCTTACTCTCCTTGCCTCCCCTCTTCTTCCCATTCTTTGACCTCTCCTTAACTATATTTGTATGCTACTATTTCCCTTTTCTTCCCCCTTCCTCTCTTTGCACTATCTGTTCTCCCCTTCTCTCCTTCTCTTCTTTTCCACCCCTCTCGCTCCTCTTTTTTAGTCTTTGTCGCTTCTCCCTCGCACCCACTCCTCTCTCTCTTTAACTCTTCCTCATTTCTTTCCTCTATTTTCTGTCCCTCCCTCTTCCCTCATGTATTTTTCTCTTGCTCTCACCCTCTCTCCCTTTTCTCTCTTTTTTTTCACGCTTTCTCCTTCCCACCTCTTTTTCTCCTCCCTCCCTCCCTATTTGGGCTCCTCTCTTCACCTCTCTCTTTACTCTGCGATTTTCTTTCTGCGCTCCCTGTCCTCCCCTCTCATCATCTCTCTTTCTATCCCCTTTTCTCTCTTCTTTCTTTATTCACTCCCCATCTCAACATGAAGTCCTCTATCTGCTTTCTCTCTCTCCCTTCCTTCTCTCCCATGTTCCCTTTCTCTATTCCTCATCTTTCTTTACACTCTTCTACAAGTCTCTCCCTTCCTGCTCCCTCCTAACTCTTCATTCCCACCTCCTTTCTCCTTCTCCTTTTCTCTTTCTTTTAGTGTCTTTCTCTCTCCCGCCCCTCTCGCTTTCATAACTTCTACATATACGTTAGAATACTATTAATTACACCCACCCTTGAAGGATACCCGACTCACTTCCTCTCCTCCCCCCCCAAGTAGGTGGCGACTTACAATCCAGGAAACAATGCCCGCATATTCATCAACCGACTCACTCCATTTTCAACGCCATCATTTTTTTTTCTCTCCTTCCCCTACCCCTCTTCTCCTCCCTCTTTCTTTTTGTATCTCTCGCGCTAAAATATGTCTTGCTAAATTGTCGTTGACACATCTGCATATTTGGTTTTGAGAGAAATATTTGATTGCGGCTTCCATTCGCTGTGACAGGGCGTGTTAAGGCTTTTGTGGCGTATAGGATGTCTCTCTCACGCGCAGGAGAGAAAAAGAGAGTGAATAAGAAAAGAAAAAGGCACAGATATATCAATTATCCCACATGTCAGGTGCAGGAATCGGTTGAAGAGTGAAGTGTGAAAAATGACGCTATAGGAGTTGATTTGATTGATTGGATATTTTTTATTTCAAGCGTAAGAGCAAAATAAAACTTGTGTCTTCCATCGACAATGTACGTTTTGCATTTGCAGGACCCACTCAACACTGTTTTCACTTCCACTTTATATTAACTACACCTTAAGTTAGCCGTAATAAAGCAAGACTTCACTCATAATGATCAATTATTAAGAATTATTAAGGGTTATAAAACGGTTAAGTTACCATTATACCATATTAACTGTCTATAGAGTGGAGTAAATAAATACATAAATAAAATGGTCTAAATCAGGTCCAAACCTAGATTACAACCAGCATTACCAGTTTAGCAAAAAGTATGTATTCAGTCCAAATAGCAGTTTATGAATGAAATATGCACCATGACAGTAAATAATAATATACTAATGTTGTGTTGTTAATATTAGATAGTCATTATGAGAAAATAAAGTTAAATTGGCGCCATGTACTTTATATTAATTTAACTTATTTAATTTAATTTTATAATTTATTTAATTTTATTTAATTTTATTTATTTTATTTAATTTTATTTAATTTTATTAATTTAATTTAATTTTATTTAATTTAATTTAATTTATTTATTTTATTTTATTTTATTTTATGTTCCACAATACGGCTTTAAACATATCTATCTTGCGGTTACTCATTTACAGGTCATTGCTCAAGATAAACACAAAAAGCAAACATTTTTTCCTGCGAACGGGCTCGCCTCTCCCCAATCTGGCCTGGTGGATCAACTGCTTGTTTCCACGGAGATAGTTGAGTTCAACGTCATATCGTGGGACGTTCGAGAGACGAAGCAGGAGCAAGCCGTTAGCATACCACTTGGTATTGTGTATTTTTCGTTTCACTTTGGTAGTTAAGCCAGAAAACATTCGCGGTCACATCTCGCTCCGCGCAAACACCTGTTCCCGCGACAACCTGCAGCGCGTCGGCCATTTTTTTATTTCTTTTTCTCGTTTCTGCAGTTCGGGGGGTCAGTCTAGGAGCCTCCCCGCGGGGATTAGACGAAGATTGCTGACTATTTCCCGCTTTATCTTCCCGTTTAACCCGGGCTAAATGAGCGAGCGTCAGTAGCCCGCCGTTCCTCCAGTCTGGTCAATTTGTACCGCGTCGCTATTAAGAGAATTTGCCCTGGAGATTTTCACATTTGGATCTAAAATGGCTGGATTGTCGGCGGCGGCATCTGTTTATTAGGTGGCCGTGTTCATTTGTGCTATTGTTGCCTCCCTCTGCGATCAGAAGTGGGACGTGACTATAATTCTATCAGCGGCGGAGACGGTGAACACAAAAGGAAATTGTTCCGGCTGTTGTTGTTGTTGTTGTTGTGGCAGTGTCGTCCTCGTGCACGCCGACAGTGGAAAGTGTGTGTCGTAGATGGAGTTAAATACACACGATCATAGTGACAAAGAGTGTTTAAGACAACTATTAAAAATTCACGATTGTTTTCAGTTAAAAAGTGTAGATATGTAGCGTTATCCACGAAATAATGTCGTTGGAAACACTTTAATTAGCCTTAATAAAGCATGAACAAACATTTAATTCACATGAACAAATGGTTTATTGTGAATTATTCAGGCATAATAATTACTAAGCTTGAATCATGATTAACAAACTACTTGTTCATGATTAATTGAGTCTTTGTTCACGCTTTAATACGGCTTATTACACTTGAAATAATTACACTTTTATCAAAGCATGAAGATGACTTAATGCTTTAATAAGGCTAATTGCACTTTAAAATAACTACACTTTTATTACTTAATGCTTTAATAAGGCTAATTACACTTTAAAACAACTACACTTTTGTTACTTAATGCTTTAATAAGGCTAATTACACTTTAAAATAACTACACTTTCATTACTTAATGCTTTAATAAGGCTAATTACACTTTAGAATAACTACACTTTTATTACTTAATGCTTTAATAAGGCTAATTACACTTTAAAATAACTACACTTTCATTACTTAATGCTTTAATAAGGCTAATTACACTTAAGAATAACTACACTTTTATTACTTAATGCTTTAATAAGGCTAATTCCACTTTGAAATAACTAGCTTTAATAAAAGATTAATCAGCTTAATTAATTATGATAGAAATGGTTTATTATAAAAAATTATTCATGCTTAGTACTACTTAATTAATACCTTGTCCAACCCATTAATTAAGTAATTACTAAGGCTAATAAACTATTTGTCCCTTAATAATGACTTCTTAGTTCTTGTTTTCTTAAGGGTTATTAAGGTCTAGTTATTAAAGTTTTCTCTCCACAAGAAGGTCAAAAAGAGAAGTGTTCCGAGGGCAGATTGGCAGCCACATGTTGGGCCTGTCCCAAGGCAGCTGTGGCTATCATGTCTGTATGTGCAGACAGATAAGACAAAGCTGAGTCGCTGCCTGTTTTTATATCACTCCTAAAAATGCACTCCTTTTCACTCACTTTTACCTCCGAGCAAGATGTTGTTTCGATTTCTTGTTGCTTTTAATACAAATTTCCGTCTTATTGTTCCTATTTTTTTTAATTTGCATTGTGATTTCTCGTTGTCTGTTCTTTGGTCAGCTGTAAACTTTGATAGTGCTTTATAAATAAAGTTGGTATGGTGTGGTATCTGTCTAAACCGCACTAAATACATACAAAATACATACAAAGTATATAAAGTTTTTAAGAGACTCAAAGTAAAGAAAATAGCCACTTCTTTTTGACAAATGTGCTTTTAGTTGTTTCCATAGCACAAACTCTAATAACTAACAAAGCACATGAATCAATCGATCAATAAAAAAACATAAAACAATAATACTACATAATACTACACAAATACCTTTTCAAAAATGTACTTTACGTTGGGTATTTAGCACAATCTCGTCCTACACTCTCACGTGGGGCTGTCCCGTCGCACAAATGCAAACAGGCCATTTTAACGTGGTTTACCCTCTTTTATGTCAACGTTTCCACCTCGTACCGCTTCGAAATGACTGCGGCCCACTGCTATGTTTGACCTTTGCTCATTTCTGTAACAGACCTAAACCACCCGTGGGCGGTTTCAAGACGACAAACACACACAAACACACACAATAAACACACACAAAAAAAAAGGGGAGTTGACAAAGTTGTGGTGAAAGATCCGTCGCCGGTGGAGAGGAAGCGCTTTGTTTTTTCGCCGGTTGTTATCTCTCCGCTCGGGTGGCAGCTGCCTCGTCTCACCTCTCCAAACACAACTACCGGCCTTCAGCGACACCACCGACAAAAGTCGATCCCACCCCCGCGCGCGCGAATAACCCGGCCCCGAGAACGGAAGACATTTTGTGGACACGCTTTAGACGCAGTGACACCTCTCGCTCACTCCACTGCGCCTTGTTTATTCTATATTTATGATTTCGCCCTTTTTCCTCCTGCGCCGTCTTTGATCGTTCAGAAGTGTTTTTGAAATGCGCCCTCTTTTTGTTCCTCCCCTCCCGTTCCCTACGTCAATTTTTTTTTTTTTTTTCTCTTCTTTTTTTCTTCCCGTCTTCTTCTGAGGAGCAGGACGCGTCCAATTCTGTCATTTCTGTGTCTTGCTTTGTGTGTGTTGGTGCCATGCCTGTCTGCGCCGCTCTATAGGAGGCGCTCTGTAAATGTTGCCACCGAGACGCTCCGTACAATAGCGGCGTGAGCGAGGGGCGGTTATCTCCACGCTTTTTTGTCTTGTTTTTTCGGCGATTGTGGGGGGGGGGAAAAGCACGGTGTCCGACGGAACTGAAGGTGATTTGAATGTGGGAATTGGTAAACGTTGAAATGGGTCAGTTTGTTTGGTTCTTTTAAGGCTTCTTTCTCCTGTGCGGTGATGTTTATTTGGTTTGTATGACAGATGCCCTCCCTAGTGGAACATTTTCTGTAGGTTCAAGCGTCGACAAGGATTCATCCCCCGCAGGAGTTTGGGCCTCGTGTTCAAACGGTCAAAATTGGTTTGTTTGTTATTTTATAAATGTATTTTTTATTTGTGTCTGTTTATTGTTTAAATTATACGTCGCAGCCCTTAATTATGTTGTGAACTACTGTGCTGCACTTTGGAAACTATGTTCATTGCCACTTTATAATAACTGCACCTTCATTTGACTTAACAAAGCATGAGCAAAGACCCAATTCATGATGAAAAAATGGTTTATTCAGCATGATTCAGGCTTAGTAACTAGTTAATTCATGTTAAGGTTAGGAATTGCGATTAAAGTATTAGTTATTAAGTAATTACTAGGGCTGAATCATGCTTAATATTTTTTTGTTGGTTCAAGCGTCGACAATGATTCATCCTCAACAGGAGTTTTGGCCTTGTGTTCAAATGGTCAAGATTGGAAACATTACATTAGTTTGTTTGTTATTTGTGCCACACTTTATAATAACTGCACCTTCATTTGACTTAACAAACCATGAGCAAAGACCCAATTCATGATGATTTTTTGTATTTATTTTTTTAAGCATGATTCAGGTTTAGTATGGTTAAGTTTAGGAATTAGGGTTAGATTATTAGTTATTAAGTAATTACTAGGCTGAATCATGCTTAGTAAACTATTTGTCCATCATTAAGTCTTTGTTCATGCTTTGCTAAGGCAGGAATAAGTGTAATTATTAAAGTGTTACCGTGTGTTTTTAAAATGTCCTATGTGAAGTGGATTTGGTCATTTGGTTTGTATGACAGATGCCCTCCCTAGTGGAACATTTTCTGTTGGTTCAGGAGTTTGGTTCGAACGGTCAAGATTGGAAACATTACATTAGTTTGTTTGTTATTTTATAAATGTATTTTTTATTTGTGTCTGTTTATTGTTTAAATTATACGTCGCAGCCCTTAATTATGTTGTGAACTACTGTGCAGCACTTTAGAAACTGTATGTTCGGTGCCACTTTATAATAACTACACTTTATAATAACTGCACCTTCATTTGACTTAACAAAGCATGAGTAAAGACCCAATTCATAATGTTTTTTGTTTTTTTTAAGCATGATTCAGTTGTGTGAACTACTCGTGCTGCACTTTAGAAACTTCGTTCAGTGCCACTTTATAATAACTGCAACTTCATTTGACTTAACAAAGCATGAGCAAAGACCCAATTCATGATGAAAAAAATTGTTTATTCAGCATGATTCAGGCTTAGTAACAGTTTTAATTAAGGTTAATGTTAGGAATTAGGGTAGAATATTAGTTATTAAGTATAACTAAGGCTGAATATGCTTAAAAACGATTTGTTCATTATTAGTTAAGTATTTTGTTCATGCTTTACTAAGGCAGAATAAGTGTAGTTTTTCTAAGTGTTCCCGTAATGTTTTTAAAATGTCTCATGTAAAGAGATTTGGGTTCTGGTCAGTCAGGTCTAGAAATACAAAAGAAGCAAAACTACGAACCACGCACCAGTTTGTCACGTTAATGAGCACAATCAACGTGTTTGCAGTTGCTGTTTTTACTTTTACGCAGAGGAAATCTGCAAACTTCACACGGAAAGGTCCAGACATTTGAACCGGTGGCAAGTACTACCAGTTTCATCTGTAAGTATTGATAACAGTATAGCAGTATTGCAACTTGACATCGATACTAAGGAATAGGTTCAATACTGATTTAGAATGCGATACTAGATAGTTTAAACTCATTCTAGCGCTGTCCGGGAAAGACCAAATTGTGTCCTGTTTATGTGATTATTTTCAGTATTGATACTTGCTCAAATGAGTGCACAAGTTATAGTATCGATTCGTTTTCCATACTTGTGACTAGGGATGTCCCGATTATTAGGTGAATCGATAATCGGGATTATTCAGGTCACAATATAATCGTAAAGAACCAAAACAAAGTAATCGTGACACGTTTAGAAGCTAAATTGAGCCTTTTTAGTTCAATCTTGAATGTAAATAACTTTGTATATCAAGCTTTTATTGTCATTTTTACTGAGTAGCAGTAATCAATAGCAGTTTCAGTAGAATATACACTCAAGAGTCTGTTATTAGACTAGTACTTTACTCGACCAGGTTAAAACAATCTTCTTTTTCCCCCCAGAGCGACAGGCCAAGAGGCAGCGGCACACAGGGATCAAACATTTATCCACGAACACTTTCAGTCGGAAACATTTACATCCACATGGGCCTTTCTCCAAGTCTAGCAACGTGGATTTGAAAGAGTTTAGCGAGAGAACCGCTCAGCTCATTTGGCAGCTGATTCCGGTCGTTTGAGGCGCTGGACCGAACGTCTTCCTTTCCCCGTCGCAGTCCGGACTCTGGAGACCGACGGGAGGAAGTAGCTCTAGGTACAGAAACAAGGGAAGGGCATCTGACACTCGGGATGTCAAGATTATTAGGTTAATCCGTAATCGGTCATAATCAGGTCACAATATAAACGTAAAATGTAACCAAAAAGTAATAATCGTGACTATTTTAGAAGCAAATTTAAGACTAAAAATAGACATAAATGTAAATAACTTTTGTTTAATCTGGCTGTTTTTGTCACATTTATCTTTATTTTGTTTTTCAGAGCGTTCAGTTTTGTAAAGCCGCTCACAAACTTGAGGAACAGTAATGTGTCCGACCATGAGAACGAAATAAAATGAAAGATTTCACTGTCGTTTGGTCTCAATAATCGTGAATAATCGCTAAATCGTGATGTTTTTTCTCACAATAATCGTAACACTAAAATGCTATATATGGCGTATGTCAAATCCCTTTGTGTATCAGTAAAAGTACTTCTTCACAGTACACATATCACCAATATACTTCTCTTGTACAGTTCATGCCACGGCCAAAGCTCCTCCTCTCATCAAAACTCGAATACTTTTTTTTGCGTTTGAGGTACGATACCACTTTTAATTGCTTGTGGTATCAGTTAATTGCAGGATTTTTTGGGGGGGCATAACGAGGCGATTCAAATATTTAAAACCCGTCTTGAAGCAAAAGCGTCTAGGCCTGATCAGTAAGTACAGTTGAAACCGCATTTTGCACTTTTGAGAAGTGTCGCATACAACACGACTTCCTGCTCTGACCACATGCACCTGTCATGAACACGGTTCTTTTTGTGGTCCTTAATGCACCCATAGCGGAACGTTTTTTTTGGGTTTTTTTCCGTTTTTAAACAATCTGTACATTTGCCATTTGTCACAGTTCGCAGAGCACATTTGGAACCTGTCCAGAAGCGTGAAGTTCTTGAGAAAAGACTGAAATTTGATCCAAGAATCACATGGATTTCCGAACATGTTTGTTGAAGTTCCAGTCGTCCTGGGAACTTTGAACTCGGTGGGACACTTTCTCCAGGTCTCGGAAAAAAAACGAGCAGTGCATAACGGGTTATGCACACGGTAACAACTCAAAACATGTAATATAAACCAGAAAAGTGCTCAAATCAGCCAAAATGTGAATACAATAATGTCATTTATTAACCTGAATATTGTAACTACATTTATAAGTTATAAATCAGCTTTTATTTTATTTTATTTTAATTTTTATTTTATTTTATTTAATTTAATTTAAATTTATTTAATTTACTTTAATTTATTTTATTTTATTTTATTTTATTTTATTTTATTTTATTTTATTTTATTTTATTTTATTTTATTTTATTTTATTTTATTTATTTTTTTATTTTTTTATTTTTTTATTTTTTTATTTTTTTATTTTTTTTACATAAAACACAAAAACAAACAGAACACACCCAGAGAGTGAATTGTATACAAAATAGGTCCAAGTTCGAATGTCATTTTATCCATTTGTCTTATTGTCTGTCATTATGTCGGTCCAGTCCTTGATCCTGGGGAGGGTTTTATGTCATCCATTTGTTAAAAGTTAACTTTTGAGCGTGGATTTTTGCATCATTAGCTTCTTGTATCCATTAAGTTATTAAGTTTAAGAGAGCATAACAAAAATTATGCAACTGAAGCAGGTTCACAAAGGGACCAAAGGGAAAATAAAACAAATACTATCAATATTTTAACGCTAGAACGTTAAACTTCTTGCAAATGCCATGTTCGATTGTCGAATATTGGAGTTTCTAAGTAGGATTTCTGAGATTTGAAAGTGTTTCGGTGAATTTACAAGTCAGAACTCTGAAAATTGAGACATCTTTTTAACGGTCAAGTCTTCAAAATGGCACCGCACATAGAAAAAAACGTAAATATTTCAGTATTTTCAGTCCATTGGTTTCAGAGTGATGAAAATTAGCATCATTACCGTTGAAACTGAGAGTAAAAACGACATAATACATCTTTTGAGTTTGGTGAACGTCCTCAAAATGTTGCGTATAACAGAAATTGCCGCGCATGAATTTACGATTAGCTAATTGTGACCACTGCAATGGCGGGTTTTTTTCCCCGCTCATGTCGTACGCCTCTGTTTTCCCGCGAGATGACCTGTAGCGCACGCGTCCTTCCTTTTGGAGAAACTCCGCTGGAATACCTCTCGACGTTTTTCTCATCACACGCGCTCCCGGTCGATCTATAGCCCCCCTCTCTCGCGCTTACGTACAAAGCGGAAACGTACAGAAAATGGAGCCGCCAAAGACGCGCCGCGCCGCTAAACATAGATCTTACGGCTCGGCGCCGGATGAAAAGCAAATCTTTTATGTGCGGCAAAAACAATGTCTTTTGTTATAAATACGTGTAGGGCCCGAAAGTGTGTAACCTTTTTAAAGACGCTCGTGGAATGCTGTTGCTTTGCTTTTCCATTACAGAAGGCATTGTTTATCTTTGATGTACGAGCACGTTTCAGCTTTGGACTAACTGCGACGTACAAGGTAGAATTAAAGCCGCGTTTTGACGGAAATAATGGGCTTGTTAGGAGGATTTTTTTTTTTGTTGTTGTCGAAAATCCAAGACGTTTTGTTGCCTGGGGATACTGTTAAATTTCATAAAGTGGTTGCAGTGCAGCGCGGGTTTGTTCTTTGTGCATATTCACCGGACTTGTGGCTTAAAATGAAGCCGCAAACGTTGTTATTATTCCGTCGTTTCAGGTCGCAACAGGAAATACGCTTCCTCTGGTGTAAAGTGGTTTGAGTGTGTGTCAGATGCCCTCCCTGACACAACCCTTTCTAGTCATCCAAACTTGGAAATGGCGTAAACTGATTTGGCTCAACTAAGATGAATTAGAGCATTTCCTCCTTTTTTTGGTGTGTTTTTATTGTTGTTACTCCGTCTCACGCTTTGAAAACAGTGATTATTATCATTTTTTTCAATTTTTTTATGATTTTAGCCATATAAATAAAGTGGATTGGAGTGGATTTTGTGTCAGAAAAAGAGTCCAGGGATTTATGAACCATTTTGGCGCTGCTGTTTTCTTTCATTTCTGTTGTAATGTACATTTAGCTGGTCAGAACCTAGTGCACTAACTATGGGCCTTCCGTGTGTTGGTTTGATCACTGTTTCGTCCTGGTGTAGACCTGGTTTGGTCCTGTCCTTGTCTTGGTTTAGTTCTGATCTAGTCCAGGTTTAGTCCCTTTAGTTAGTCGGTAACACTTTATAATGAGCACACTTATTTCTGCCTTTGTAAAGCATGAACAAAGACAGTTTATTAAGAATGATTCAGGCTTAGTTACTACTTAAAGTGCCTCTGGCAGGTTTTTACGAGTGTCTGATTTTTACTTTATTTGGTGTATTTATATCTGTTGTGCATATAAATGATAGTTTTACACCAATCGAGCAGGTATTTGTGGAGAAAACGTTAATAAAACATCTGCAGAAAATGACAGGAAGTGACATCACAACGTCACACTCATTCCAATCAAAATGTATGTGTAATTTAGACAAAGAAACAACTTTTTTGACTCTCTAAACATTAATTCATCAAAATAAAGTCGCTCTCATATGTTTTTATTTGTCGAATCAAAAAAAAAAAGTGACATTAGTAATTTCCTATTGTGACGTCATCAATTACAAACAGGAAGTGACATTATATACCTAAAATTAATGTCCCATTCTGTGATAATTTTATCAAATTTTTGTTGCGGGTTTAGTCCCTTTAGTCCCTTTATAATTGTTAGCAAAATTCAAAATATATTTATCTTAACTGCATTTGAGTTCAATGAGTCGCCCGACCTGTCAGAGGCACTTTAACTAACTCATTCCTAAACCGAACCTTAACCTAAATTAAGTAGTTATGACTGAATCGAGCTTTGTTCACACTTTGTTAAGGCAAATTACGGTGTGGTTATTATAAAGTGGTACCAGTTAGTCTCTTTTTTATTATGTGTTAGTACAAGTGTGAACGCAGCAATAACAGTGGCACCAAAGGGTTAAGATCGGAGTCAATTTCAAGGTGCCATTTGTACCTTTTCTGTTGCTTTATTGTTCTAAATTATATCCCAGAGTATGTCGGTAAATGCATCCATGTTGCATTTATTAAATAGCTTTTGTTTTAATTGCTAAACGTGCTTATAAAACTGTCCACTAAAGACCACAACTCCCATGTCAGGATGTAAGAGGAATCATACAGAATGAACAAACAAGCTCCTTGACATCTTCACCTCGCTGCCATGATTTAGTGTCAGTAATCCCTGTGGTCACTGCAAACTCTTAAGTGGATAAACCTCTCCGGATTGGACTTCTATTGGTATTCGTGGTGCCAAAAGCGCGATGTCCACTAAGAGGATTTTGAACTTAGCGGGGCAACGGTCAAGGATAAAAAGTCAAGGATTGTAATGTTTGTTTCTGATTTCTAGCATCAAAAACGGCATCGAAATGACCCCGCGTTTAAGCTGAAGAGGTGATTTTTTTTTTTTTCGCTTACCTCAAACCTTTAACAATCTGTCAATCAAAGTCCCGGGACAGTTAGAGAAGTCACAATAAAAGGTGCATTGATTGATTTCACAGCTCAGCAAGGATTAAACGGTCAAAAAAAAAAGAGAGAGATTCATCCAGAGCTTTCTACTCCCGGAGTCGGAAATACACACAGACACGCACACAAACGCACACACAAAAACACACACACACACACACACACAAGATGCAGAGCTGGAGTGAGAAAGAGAGAGAGAGAGGGGGCAAGGAGAGCGCAGTGGTAAATGTGTCCTGTAGGGGAGCTGTTCTCTGTAAAACTCACAAAGAAGGGATGCGCTGAACTGCTGAGGTGACATCTCTCCAATGCAAAGGGTTTGAGAGCACAATACATCAATTTATATATATTTAGTGAGGGAATATAAGAGAATCACACTCGTTTTAAATGATTTGACATCTTACAGGCTTATAAATGTGTTATATCGTCAGAATATTTGCACAAAAATGACATATATGTAGTAGCGGTAGTAGTAATTTCACTCTCCATTTAAAATAACTGCAAGTGTAAAATTATCAGACAGAATTAAATCAACGTCAGAGAATGTGAACAGATTTGATTTAAAGACATATGCACATGCTGTGAAAGTTTAATTCATCTCATTTGGTTTGAAATATTTGAACACGTTTGATTCTTGAGCTAGTACAAACGATTATGTAAAAAGAAATTATAAGACAAATAGTTGTAAATGCAAACACACATTTTTCACTTAGCAGTTGAGGGAAAAAAACGACACAGTAAAAAATGTAATTCCGTCAAACACATTAACCTCATCCTAATGAATGAATTATGTTTAAATAATTAGACGAACTGTGAAGCTTGTAAGATAAGGCATTGTACATTTGTGTGATATTAATGCAATTTGAAACGACAAATGACAAATGATCGACCTGTGCATCGATTGATCATCTAAAAGGGGGTGTGGCATGGCACTGCATAGTAACAAAATCTCAAAATAAGAAGGAAACTACTGTATGTACAAAGAAGAAGTAAAATTGTAAAAAGGGATGTCAAGGTTATTATAATCATGACAATTTTAGAAGCAAATTTAAAGTTTGTTTTATATATTCAGCCCAAAAATAGACATAAATGTTAAGAACTTTTTTTTTCATCTGGCTGTTTTTTTTCACATTTAACTTTATTTTAGTTTTTCAGAGCGTGCAATTTAGTAAAGCTGGATGTTTGTTCTCACAATAATCATCACAATAAAATGTTATATCGTGCCCTCTCTGGTAGTATCGTGCCCTCCCTGGTAGTATCGTGCCCTCCCTGGTAGTATCGTGCCCTCCCTGGTAAGTATCCGTAGCGCCTCTCTGGTAGTATCGTGCGCTCTCTGGTAGTATTGTGCTCTCTCTGGTAGTATCGTGCCCTCCCTGGTAGTATCGTGCCCTCCCTGGTAGTATCGTGCGCTCTCTGGTAGTATCGTGCCTCTCTGGTAGTATCGTGCGCTCTCTGGTAGTATTGTGCTCTCTCTGGTAGTATCGTGCCTCTCCTGGTAGTATCGTGCTCCCTGGTAGTATCGTGCCTCTCTGGTGGTATCGTGCCTCTCTGGTAGTATCGTGCCTCCCTGGTAGTATCGTGCCCTCTCTGGTGGTATCGTGCCTTCCCTGGTAGTATCGTGCCTCTCTGGTAGTATCGTCCTCTCTGGTAGTATCGTGCCCTCTCTGGTAGTATTGTGCCCTCTCTGGTAGTATCGTGCGCTCTCTGGTAGTATCGTGCCCTCTCTCGGTAGTTCTGCCCTGGTAGTATCGTGCCTCTCCTGGTAGTATGTGCCCTCTCTGGTAGTATCGTGCCTATCTGTAGTATGTGCCCTCTCTGGTAGTAATTGTGCCCTCTCTGGTAGTATTGTGCCCTCTCGGTAGTATCGTGCCTCCCTGGTAGTATCGTGCCCTCTCTGGTAGTATCGTGCGCTCTTCTGGTAGTATGTGCCCTCTCTGGTAGTATCGTGCCCTCTCTCTGGTAGTACGTGCCCTCCCTGTGTATCCGTGCCCTCTCTGGTAGTATCGTGCCCTCTCTGGTAGTATCGTGCCCTCTCTGGTAGTATCGTGCCCTCTCTGGTTAGGTTATCGTGCCCTCTCACGGTAGTTATCGTTGCCCTCCCTGATAGTATCGTTGCCCTCCCTACTAAGTATCGGCCCCTCTCTGGGTAGTATCGTGCCCTTCTCTGGTGGTATCGTGCCCTCTCTGGTAGTATCGTGCCCTCCCTGATAGTATCGTGCCCTCCCTGGTAGTATCGTGCCCTCTCTGGTAGTATCGTGCCCTCTCTGGTAGTATCGTGCCCTCTCTGGTGGTATCGTGCCCTCTCTGGTAGTATCGTGCCCTCTCTGGTAGTATCGTGCCCTCTCTGGTAGTATCGTGCCCTCTCTGGTAGTAAACAGCATTTTGATAAGTAAAAAGGCAGATTAAACTGTCCAGTCACTCCCAAAACTCCATGCTTTCTCCTTTCTGCTGTGGTCCATAAACATCCAAATAATCTCTCAATTCATAAAAAATGGGCTCGACTAAGACGTCACCGACCGATTAAACGACAAAACGACTTAACATTATCTAGCAGTTATTTATTATTAACTAAAGTAGGCTATTCAATCAGTAGTAATGACGTCGTGAACATACTGCAAAGATAAATTATAACACTATATTAATTTAAGCTTTTATGCCCTAATTGTCACACATTGTACTTCACATTACTTCAACACATACAATATATACACACAATGGGATTTACAGTGTTACAAGCACTAAACCTCCGAGTCCACGGCCCTGTAATACTTCGTTTTATGGGCCTATTTACGGCTGCATTAACACCGCCACGTAACGCCGCGCATCCCTATAGATCAGGGCTATTTTTTGACTGGCGGATGGAAACGTCGAAGGGGTTTTTAAAAGGGGGCGTGATTGACACCAGGGCAGCGCGGCGCGATCGGTAAAGCCGCGGAGGTTAGTGACTGGATGTAGAGCTCAATAAGCCATCGATTAACAATTACTACACGCTGCATACATAAGCAAGACACGTTTCAAATGGCGCCCCTCCTCGGGCCGCTTGCACATGCCCACACGCCACGTCAAAACGCCACGGGACCAGACCCGGGCCGAAACCTGGACTCGATCGGGACTGGACCGGGACTGAAG